>VWZO01003061.1:32711-85240 GCA_013396975.1 Bucco capensis | reverse complement strand
CCCCCCCCCCCTTCTCTCCTGAAGCACTCCTTTCCTTATTTCTCAGCTGCTCTCAAAAATGCTGCCCTTGTATTTCTAAGTCCAGCATTCCAAATGGGATGCTGGGTTTGATTAAAACCACTTCCTGGCTTATAGGTTATGTCAATATCCTGGTGGGATTTTATGCCACTAATCTCAGCAGTCTGCAACTGCAGAACAGTTGAAGGAAGAGAGGAATGCTAACTACATTAAAATGGCACATTCACCTGCAGACTGTATTCTTTTCACTGCTGCAGGAGCAGAAGGTCCTGAGATAATTTTCAGGCAGTATGTAGTTGAATATACAGGGGGATGCAACAAGCAGGGAGGAGAAAGGAAAAGAGAGAAGGAAGGAGAATGGAGGAGGAAGACAAGACAACATTAAACAAAAAATAGCATAAAGAAGATAATTTGTAAGACATAAGCGTTCAGGAGAAGGACAGGAAAGTAAATAGCTAAGGAAATGAGACACAGAGCATGAGATAGAGATGAAAGGTTGATTTTAAAAGTGAGGGGGATGCAGAGGGTTCAGGCAAGCAAGCAGAGCCCTGAGCAGGATGAATCACCATGGGAAAGCAGTGGGGAATGCAGTTAGTGTTGGCTGGGAATACAACATACAAGGGGTGAGTGAGGCCTGAGTCTTTCTGATGTATTACAGCTATATCGATCTGTGGTTAACAATTTCACTGCTCACAGGCAATACAAAGCTGCTGGCAATACCACTGAGGGCCTCAGACACTTAGATGGTATGTATATATATACATGGGCCATACAAGGAGGAAGAGAGGTAGGTTCCCATGACCTTTGATAATGAGGGCTTGGGACAGAGGGGGAATGTTTGGTATTGACACCCCCCCCCTCCTTACTTTCTGCCTGCTTCATCTTATTAAAGGTTGATAAAATACATCATTAACTACCATCCCACTTCCAGACAAGCAAGTGCTCTCATTGCTACCTTCTTAAACACAGAGAAGCCCTCTAGAAGGTCTCAGCTAATACAATGCTCTATGTTATGAGACAGTCTATGATTCATGGATCAAAAAAACAAAGAAGAAGCCATAGTCCCAGCCCCCAAATAATTCCAGCACTGCAGGAAACCTAGAAGATAATCTCCAGCACTTTCCATGTAGCCCTGGAAGAGCTCCCATGCATTTCATCTCTTCTTCCCCTAGGCTCTTGCTGTGAAGAAGCTCTGGTCTGCATGGAGGCCAGGAAAGGAACACTGAGCCTCTCCAGCCTCTTGTCATTGGAAGTTTTGGTGCCCTCACTTGCAAATCTGGTGGGCAAAGGCCCCTCAAATCTCTCTCACAGGAGCTAGGCCACCTGAGGCATGCCCAAGATGGAGTTTATAAGCTGGAATGCAGCAGGAAGCTGCTCCAAGAGAGGATGAGGATGAAGCCCAACCTGCTGGAGACCACAAGGCTGCTGACAGCACAACATGAGAGATGGCCTTGTTGCTTGGTGATCTCCTGAACACACAACTTGCCCAAAGAAGCTGCACCTGTCACATACAGTGGGAAGGCTGAGGTCTGCTATGAGAAGGATTTGACCACTTTAACTCAGAGCAGATAGCATGTTGGAGGCAGGAAGGTCTGACTCCCCTCCTGTGTTTCTGTACACTCGGTCATCCACAAAAGTGGTTGATTTCTGCACTAGCCCAAAGGCAAGCTTGGCTCTTTCAATTAACAAAACCAAAACAGACATTTGGGAGCCCATAGAGACACAGAGATGAGGAGATGCTGGCTTAAAGCCATCAAGAGAGAGGTATCTTGTTTTCCTTTCCAGGCAGCAACACCTCTCCTCACCTGTGCTGCAGTGTCCATCACCAGCAAGGCTGGGGAAGGAATCTAGGCTGTCAAGATGCTCACCTCCATTCTCTTCTGCATGGTAGCTATGGAGGTGCTAGCAGCTTTCCAGTTCCAAACTGGAGTCTAGGTGATAGTTTAAATCTCATCTTGGGCAAGAGTCTTTCTAGGGAATGAAGCTGCAGAAATTCCTACTGAGTTTTTCTCAGGAGAAATGCAGTCTAAGATTCAGGCTAATAGCCTAACACTTGTTCCTCTCTACAAGCAGCAAATGCCCAAGGCATTTTTCTTGTGCTTGTGCAAAGATACTGATCACAAACCTGAATACAGCACCATATTCTGGGGCCCTTCTGCAGGGAAAAATCATTAAGCAAAAATCACAGGCATACACCCAGCAAAAAAAGGTAAAAGATGGGGAAAAAAAATTGTGTGCAGAGGGAACAGTGGCAGCTGTTTCAATTTATGAGACAAGAAATTGTATTTCAGAGAGAACACAGGAACTTTCCCCTTTGAGAAAGTTATTAAGCAGAATTTGCAATAAACCCCACTCCATTGATATGCCCCTGGACTGAAGGGCCCTGACAGACATTATTCTGCATTCTACAGGGCTCTGCCCTGCCAAGAAGAGCTCACAAGCCTCAGACCTTGCCATCCCACATGTCATCATCACCTCTCCTGCTTTTTCACCCATCACTCCCCCTGCTTTCCAGTTTCTCTGCTTTTTTTCACCTTCTTCAGCTCACAATCTCTTTTTGTCTTTTCAGTTCTTCCTCTTCCCCTCTCTCCCTCCTCCTCTTCCCCTATTATTATCCTTTTTATCTTCCACCCCTTTTTCTCTTTCCACTCATATATCTGTCTAAAAGTCTGAAACCTGACTGTAACTCAGCTGAGCTATTGCAGTGACAAAAAATATTCATGGAGGAACAGTGTATTGAATAAATAGCTAAGAAAAGAGGTTTTATACTTGCAGCTTTGTTTTGCTTTTATAGTTGTCTGTTACATGCCAAACACATGCAGTGATTGCTCCAAGAGAGACTATAGCATATCACACCACATGGCTGGGAAAGACTTCATTCTTCTACTTGGAAGCTATAGGGAATTGAACCAGAGGAGGGTGAGGAAGAAGAAGGAAAAAAACCTATCCTACAACTGAGGGATTATGCTATAGCTAAAGAGAAATCACTGGGAGGTGTTGGCACCATAAACTTAACTTCTGGAAGCTAAGCAGCTGGAAATTTCCTTGAAGATGACCCATTGAAGATGTGTTTGTTTTAAACTGATCTGGGCCTGTGTCTACTTGTACTTGAGGAACTTGGTGGAAATCTCTTTTGCTTATACTAGGCTTTGATGCTTAGGACATTTGTGAAGAAAGTAAGAAAACAACAGAAGATATCATGATGGTGTAAAAGAGGGAATAAAAACCAGAGAGAGAAGGGTCAACTCACTAATCCCATCCATAGCTGCTTTGAACAATGGAAAATTGAGTGTGGAACACACATTCATGTTTCACACTAACTTGTTAGCAAGTAACTTAAGAAAGTGATGTGGTACCCAGGAAGGAAAAACAATAAACCAAGTTGTTAGATCAATAAAGGATGCTATCTTCTTAAACTTCTCTCACTGCTGGGGAAAAGACAGTGGCCTAGGTGGACCACAGCCTTTTTTCTGGCAAGGCTGCTCTTTGATACATCTTCTGTATTCTGTTGCTTCCCACTTTATCTCACAGCATCTCAACACAGTTTTCTATAGTTGCATTTGTGTGTGGTCAACTTTACATAACACAATTTGTATGCAGCAGTCTGGAAATGAAAAGTCTAACAAGCACTGCAAAACTGATATTCTCCTCATTAAATAAAGAAAACTCCTTCTCCACCAAGTATGACCTAGTATCTCTATCTCCCTTTTGGACATTATATACTGTGCCATACATACAATGGAAGCAATAAATAAGCCATTATGTAAAACCAGAAGAGGCTTCCTAACAGTGCAGTGAGTGTTTGGCATGCAGGCATTGATTTAAACACCAGCCAAACAGGTAATGATTAAAAGATGAGAAAATGCTTGCTCTCACTCAAGAGCCCAATCAACACATTACAAAAACCTTCCACAGTTTTAGCACAAATAACTCTCTGGATAACTCCTGCTGAGGAGGGTCCAAGGCACAGGGCTGGGAAGGAAGCATTTGACTCTGCTGCCCCAAAAAAACCTCTCCATTTGGAAAACAAAAGACTTCAGTTTCCAGTATTTTCAGTCTTGTTCCCTTCCTAGCACAGGAGTCATGGTATAAATTAAGGCAGAGCTCAGTCTTTTCCAGCAAGCAATGGTCATAACCCACACCAGCAGAGGATCTAGTCCAGGATGAGAGTAGCAGCAAAACCAGCTGCTATTTAGACTTATAAACACAGCTTTTTTCCCCTCTTTCTACTACATGTTCATACCTCCACTGGACAAGGAAGCCTCCTTCATACCCTGAGATACCCACAAGTGCTTGTAAGCCTCTCTAGCCAGGCCACAACCCAGTGTCCAACAGGCTTAGCCTGAACCACTCAGGGTTTTGAGGCTAAACACAAACTAACTGGAAGAAAATGGCCTCAAGTTGCACTAGGGGAGGTTTAGATTGGATATAAGGAGGAATTTCTGCACTGAAGGGGTTGTTAAGTCTTGGAATAGGCTGCCAGGGAGGTGCTGGAGTCACCATCCCTGGAGGGGTTTAAGAAATACCTAGATGATCTACTTAGGGCCATGGTTTAGTGGTATGGTAGTGATAAGTATGGTTGGACTTGATCTTAGAGGTTTCTTCCAAACGTAATGATTCTGTAAAATACAGCATACTAGAAACAGCCTTTAGAGTGAGCATTATATGAGCCTGACATGGAAGGAACTGACTGTCTCACTGATTTGTACAATGCTGCTTCTCTTTCAATTCACCTGCTTTTAACCAGCTGACTAAACTGTCTCAGGAGACTCCCTGGTTTGGGGTTCACATCCATGCAGCACTTCCTGTCCATCTCCTCCTAGTAAGCAGCCTTTCTTTTCCAATTCCCTCAGCATGAGTAAGAATATCTCTGCAGGGAAAAGTTGTCTTTCTCTGCAATCCTCAGTTTAAAACTCTGACATGGCATCAATATCCTGCTGCTGTCTCTTCCTGCTAATTAAGTCCTACCTCTGCCTTTTATGCCCCTTCTTCTGAAGTTGTTCAATTTTCCTCTTTGCTCTGCCCTGCTTCACCCTTCCTGGAGGGGTTTGGTTTTTCTTCCTTTCCCTTCCCTCCTCTCCTGGAAACTTGCCAGGGATAAAGCAGAAGGGAGCACACCGAGAAAGGTTAGGCAAACACAACATTATTACCAGAATCAGCAACATATTGCTCATTAAACATTGAAAATCAACAGTTGCTGGCTTGATCTGCCAATACTGTCAGAAATGCCAGGTTTAGCCCAAGGTGCCTCTTGTTTCCAAAATGGCTTTATTTATGCTGGGGAAGCTAGGAACTGTGAGAGAAACAAAACCTCTACCTCCAGTGGCCCACAACACCCAAGCTATATAGGCAGCTCCATGGAAAGTTCCCCAGTGAGTACCAATTGCTTCTTGCTTCCCCATTGCCCCTGCTGCTTTCCAGAAACAAATGGATGTGTAAGAGCACAGCAATGTGTTTGCAGGAGATAAATTATTTATCTGAAATGTAGTTGTTGTGAAGTCAGCGTAATTCTCCAATCCACAGACGTGTTTTCTGCACTGATAGGGATGTTTCAAAACAGGGCATTTGGATTTGTTTCTTCTCTCCTCCTGCAAGTATTAACAGAATAATGCCTCACCTGGAATAGAAAAAAAGAGCTGGTGCTGGAGCTGGAAAGGCAACAGCATAATTGTGCTTGGAGTTTTCTATTGTACCCCAGTCAAGTTCTGTTTCTTGATAAACAAAGCAGCAGAACATTCCTTCCCCTCCTCCTTCCAATCTCTGGGATACTTGCCTTCATTTTTCTCCCTAGTTTACAATGTTGATCCATTTTGTAGTTGGGAAAAAAAACAAGCTTTATACCATAGCAGGTACAAACATCACTACTGTAGAGTCCTCCAGCTCTGTCAGTGTCCTCTCTCCTCGCCTGTAGCAGTCCTTGCTCTCCCAAATCAGGTCAGAGGCAGATCACTCCTTTGCCCAAGCACACACCCACACCACTACCACAACATGGGCACTCTCTTCTGCTGCCTTCTAGCCATTCCTGCATTGATCAAAGCCCATCAAATGTCATGTTCTTTCAGGAGTCCCTTGGGTAGTGTAAGTTATCTAAACCCATGTCACTAGCAATCTTATGAACAGGCATCCAAACTGAGATTCCTTCTTCCCAGAAAAGAATTTGGGGGAAATTTTGCCAATTATTCTGAAGCGAACAGAGCTGAGTCCTAGGTCTGGATCTTTTCACTCTGAATTGTACTTGTCTGAGGCATAAAAATAAGATCATCCTCTACTAAGGCAAGAGTAAAGAGGTCAGTTATAAACCAGGCAGTTCACATAGCAGATAATCAGCCCAGCATTTCTGACAAGCTCTTGCCCACTGAGCAATAACAAGTCCTGCAGATGCTCACAAGCACTTTAGGTCAGTCAGAATGGAATTGAATACAGCCTGGCCATGTCTTTCCCTTTGTTCTGCACAGGTGTATTTAAACCAGTACATGCTCAAAGAGAAGCCAATGGCTTGCTCAAGGCTCTAGCAAATCCAAAAGACAGCAGTAAAGACTCTGGTTTTCCAGGCTAGAAGTGAGCATTTCTGAGAAATCACATGGAATGCTTCCAACAATTCAGAGCCTCCTGCAGAGAAGTCCCAAAAGCTCCTGACTGTAACAATAATTCTGTAAGTGGATGCACTCTCCCACCTGCCACTTAAGAAGCCTAATCACATACCAGATCCTCTGTTAGAGTTGGCCACTGCACAGAAGAGGAAAAGTTGGCAGTTGTTTTCCCTGAAACATAGCCTAAGCATCTTGAAATGCTGCCATGAAAGTTTTCAGAGGGAAAAGAAAAAAAACAAGAGTCCTTTTGATTTAAAAGCAGTTCCTCTTCTTACATCTGGCTTCCCTGTTGTTTGTTAATCCAAACAAACACCTGACCTATGGTCAAGCAAAAACATGCTGGATTTTTCCTGATAGGAGCAAATCTTCACTGTGGCTGCAAAATGGTTATTTTTGGGTGCTGTTTGATATTCAATAGGAAATATGGAGCTCCTCTTCCCACCCTTCCTGAGCTTCCTGAGGCCCCACCTGGAATCCTGTGTCCAGTTGTGGGCCCCTCAGCTCCAGAAGGATAGGGAGCTGCTGGAGAGAGTCCAGCCCAGGGCCAGCAAGATCAGGAAAGGAGTGGAGCATGTGCCCTAGGAGGACAGGCTGAGAGAGCTGGGTCTCTTCAGCCTGGACAAGAGGAGACTGAGAGGAGACCTCAGCAATGCTTAGAAATATGGGAAGGGTGAGTGTGAGGAGGAGAGAGCCAGGCTCTGCTCCATGGCATCCAATGGTAGGACAAGAGGGAACGGAAGCAAGTTGGAGCACAGCAGGTTTAGTATTAAGCTGAGGAGAAACTTCTTTGCAGTAAGGGTGAGGGAGCACTGGCCCAGGCTGCCCAGGAGGCTGTGGAGTCTCCTTGTCTGGAGCCATTGCAGAGCTGCCTGGACACATTGCTGTGTGAGCTGGTCTAGGTGATCCTGCTGTGGCAGGGGGGTTGCACTAGATGATCTTTCTAGGTCCCTTCCAACCCCTAACATTCTAGGATTCTATAATTGCCATCCACTGCTGTTGACAGGACTGCAGGGCCTTGCTCAGGTCAGCCCAAAAGACCATACTTTTACACTTATACCTATGGCAGCAACTGATAGTGGAATATTTCTGCAGCATTAAGCCAGGTACCTACCAGGCAGCCACCAGAGATCACAGACCACAGCCCTACTATGGTGCAGCACCATGGAGCCAGCCAGACCTGGACCCTCAAAGAGTGGGGTAAACTGTAATCCACCTCTTCCTCTTAAATAGAAATGAAAGTGTCAGTGTTAAGCTAGGTAAGGAAGCATCTGTGGGGCACACTGTAGCTTTGTGAGCCAGAAGTGAATGAGAACAGCCCTCTTGCTTCATCAGAGGCAGCAAAACAGAAGCAGCAGCAGCAGGTTTTTGTTAACCAGCCAAGGACTTGACTAAGCAACAACTGTAAGGAAATGATAGCACATGTGTACCTGGATCTGAAAGAAGCAGAAAAAACCATCTAAACCTGAAAAAACCTCAAACCATTCTATAATAATAAGAGCACAAGTGACCTAAGCTGTAGGTATGTCATGTAATTTAAACAGAAACAAAGCAAGTCTGACTTTCTATGCATGATACCATGACCTGAGGACTGAAGAGAGAGACCAGCCCCACAAAACAGCAGCATGCCCTTGCTAGAAACCCAGCAGTGGTGAAATGGTTTGCTCAACTTGCAATAAGGTTGTAGCTTTAGGCAGTCCAATGATTTAACCATTTAATTGTCTGGAATCATTGGCCTAAAATGAGTGTTCAAGAAGTCTGCCCCTTTATTAGGTCAGGAAGCTCCCCTTGTCCCCTGGGGTTACAGCAGCTGGCAAGCCTTCATGCTTCACAGCAATACTGCACCACAGAACTGTATCAGGAGGGTTTGCTGAGGGCTTGATCCTTCAGGTCTCCATAGATATATTCTTTATCTGAACACAGTGCAATGGTTGTGAAGGGGTAACTTTTTATTGATTTAATTCAAGTGATGCTACCTGTCCTGTGGTCAGCATTCTCATACCATTTCCAGAGTGTTGTGTTTCTGTCAGTATAGGCAGATTCATAGCCAAGTGAAAAGGAAACCAAGCCAGCCATGTGCACCTCTATAACAGAGTCAATCTTAAAATCACAGCTTCAGTTAAATGGGTGCAACTTCCTGATGCAGCCAAGCCCTGTGTTCCCTTTTTAAGAACAGGTAGCAAACCAAAAGCTATTTTCTGATGAGAAACCCCAGAAATAAGTTTCAGGCCTCAGAGAGAAGGATTAATTTGCTAGTAATGAAAGTGACACACAGGGAAAATGTAAAATCAATCTTGTGTTTAAAGGCAGAACAACACTGGCTCCGCTGAAATTTTTTTCTCCCCTTCCTTCCTTCTCCCCACAGTGCCTTGTTACCACCAAGCATACATTATGCACATTACCCACAGGCCTCTGCTCTGTTTAAATTAAAATAAAAAAGAAACTGTGTTTTTAATCAATCTATTTGCACTCTTCTGCCACAACTCACAAAAGCAGTTTGATTTCTTTTCATTGCTCTTGAGAGATCTGAACACAGATGACTTAAAAAAAACCCCACTGCAAACTAGTCATAATAATAGCAATAGGAGTAATAATAACAGTGACCCTTCTCTTCTTTCCACCCAAAAATAATGGAAAGGAGAGGCACAGTAGTCAGTCCTTCAGTAAAACACAGACTACAGTAAAGAAAATAACAGGTCAAACTTAACCAAACCTTAGTGATGTAGCTTATTCTGACCTTGGACATCCCTCTCTCTCACTAGCAACAGCTAAGATTAACTGCAAAATAACAAAGGGACTTTAAATCAGATTCAAAATCTGATTTAAAAAAAAAAAAAAGCTATCAGATTATCTGTCTGCACCTTTTCTCCAGTTCCTGGCAATTCTGCTGCATGCACATTTGGAAGTGAAGTTGCTTCCAGAAATTCAGACCTTATCTTTGGTTTCATATGCTCTACAACTCAACTGCAAAAGTAAAAATAGCAGAGAAACATTTAGTTGGTTTTGCCTATAATGTATCATAGCCATAATTAATTCTATCCCTTAGATCTAGGGAGCACTAATTCTTCTCCAGGAGGAAAAGCAGACTATCACTTAACAAGACTATATCATGCTGAGAACTCCTGCTCAGTTTTCCATCCATGAACAATTTTACACAGTGAAAACCTTTTTCTCTTTTTCTTCCACAGATGCAAAGAAAAACAATTAACCTAAAACAGAATCAAGATCTTCTCATTGCTGGACTCTTCTCTAACCATGTAGCCACAGGAAATGGTTCCTTGCTGCAGATGCTCTTCTGCCTCTTCCATCACCCTAAGGCAGCACCTCACTTCACATAATCTATACATCAATCTAGTTACTGCTAGATGTATGTACATACTTTATGCTTCCAAACCTAACTATTCCCCAGCTCTCCCACATTTTAGATTCCTGGACTTATTATTCCAGCAATAAAGATCCTGCCAACATGGTGCTATGTTTTTCTGCTCCAACCCAGACACATCACTTGTCCCTTTCGGCCATATCAAAGGCATACATAGGACATTAATGCTAGATTATATTCACAGTTCAAACTGTGAAAAAGATTTACTATTCAAAGAAGTAAAGCCAGGGACCATATCCAAGATAGAAATCTAGATGCTAGTTCAAAACTGAAACAGGCAAGTATTTTGGGGTTGTCAACACCTTAGGGTTTGGTTTATACTTATCTTTAACCAAAACACTGCCCTTTTCCCCTGCAGCTTTAAAAATGGAAGAGAGGAAAAGGGAGATACTGGTTATCTTCCTAATTGCTTCTTTGTAGCAGCCATCTGCATAGGAAATAATACTGGGATTTGGCCATGGGCTTTAGGAGATTTAGATACTCTCTATGAACAGAAAGTCACTGGCTCTGGATGGCTAACTCCATCAGGCTATCCAGAAAAGCCCAGCTAAGTAGCAACTCTCAGCAGTGCTGGGAAAGGGATATGAAGAAGAGCAGGATGGACTAATGGTACTGCTAAAAAGCAGTGACTGCCCTCAGTATTGGCAGGTACTCTTTGAACTAGAGGAAGCACCATTTAAGCAGCAGCAAGGGAATGGATGGGCAAGGTGAGTGCAACAGAAGTGCATCACAGGGTATCTCCTGATTCTTGCCATCAATGGACTGCATTTAAGACCAGGCAGACACAGAAGAAAAGGAAGAAGTGTCTGGGGAGCTTTTGAGCCTGGGCTGTTTGGACACATGGATGTGCAACCACTACCACACAAGCAGGGGCTGCAGTGTTTTCTAGCCAGGGAGCAGAAGATGCTGTACCACAGAGCCAGCCCTAGGCAGAAAAACTCCTTGCAGGTAATGAAGAAAAGCAGTAGCCTCACCATGTCTGGAGCACACTGTAAGAGTTGGGTTTCTTCACTTTTTCTCACCTAAAGCACTGAGTTCTGCCTGTATGCACTGGGCAAAGAGCAGGTATCAAGTGGTATAAAGGAAGCAGGGGAACAGCAGGTCTAGGGTCAACATTAGGAACTCTTAAACCTCAGGCAATCACTGGGTGGCAAGTGTAGATTACAGTGCAAACCATATGCAAGTCTGATTGATATGAATGTACCAATGGTGGGGAAAATATGTGTAGGATGAAGTGGTTGTGATGGGCAAGCTCATATTTTTCACGGTGGCTAAAACTTCACTCAAAAGCACTTGGTTTTAAGAAGCTCAGTCTTTGAGCCCTGAGGTCCATCCTAGCCAAGAGCTGTGTCTATGTTACCAACACTGAGGTGCAAAAGGAGCAGATTTATAGTGCAAAATGGTGCTGGACACCTGCTGTTGACACTAGATACACTGCAGAGGTTTACTTGGGACTAGAACTATTCAGGTCCCCATGGGCTGATCACCATTAGCAGGTGGTGAGTCTGTGCATCTCCTAGTTTAGCTTTGAAGACAGAATGTTCCTACAATAGGAAGCAAAGCAAAGAGGTGACTGGGAGATATGCTTCCAAAGCACGTTTGGACCTCAAACTCAGATGCTAATGTAGCTACATGCCAGACCACAGGTTGTACTGAACTTAATAAGTGATACATTTCTACATATAAAGCATGATTCAAAATCAATTCCCTTTATAAGTATTTACGCCCAAGGTGGAGAGTTCATGAGAGCTGTCAATACTTCACTGTGCCAAGTACAAAAACAAACCTCACCACCTCTATTTAGGTACAGTAAAATCAGATCCTGACTTCCTCCTGATTCTGGACATCCTCAGTATGACCTCCCTCACTGACTCACACTTCACATGCCCACTACATCCCAGTGGTTGCTGCTGAAGTCTCTTTAACAGAATAAATATTGAGCATTGCAACTCGACTATTCTGCAATCTCCATGTCCAAAAATTTATCAGAGGAGAGATTTCCCATCATCCTCTGCCTCAGGAACTTCATTCTCTCTCCTTTAAAAAGGCTGACTATAGGCAGAAAAGACTGGCTATAAGAGTGAGATGGTAGAAGAGATTCCTTGTGGGATCCCCTCATTTTGCAAGGCAATGGATTCTTTTCTCAAATGCCACAAACACAACAGGTTCATCTGAGAAGACTTCATCTGCCTTGTCCACCTTTTCCAGCAAAAACAATCCTGCCACTGGAAACAGAGCTAGTCCTACTGGTGATGCACAAGGTGAAAGAAAACCTCATTCACCTTGTGTTCCACTAGATCCGTGAGGCTAGGAGAACTAGGCAGTTGGTTACATCTGTAAGGTAATCTGTACTCAGATACAGAGAGTTACATGCTGCTGCATGAGTGCATTCACATAGTAAACCAGGGATTAAAGGATAGAAATCAGACCACCTACTATTAGGCCCTCCTACAAACCAGAAATCCTTAAGGATCTCCCTAAGCAGAGACAGGACTCTCACCTCACAGGCAACCGAGGTTTTTCAGTGGCTCACTGCAGTGCAGGACAACCACAGGCCCCTGTTTCAGTAGCTTTAATCCACCCTAGCATGCACAACAGGGTCCAGAGGTAGTTGGGAGTTTGTCCCAAGAAGCTTGGATGCTTCTCTTATCTGGCACCTGGAAGCTGTGGAAGAAAGGCTGCAGTAGCAAAGAGCTTCTCCTCGAGATTTTGGAACAGCAGATAGTTCAAACAGACTACTCAAGTCTGAAGGAACTATGGTATCAGGGATGAACAAGAGAAGAAGAGATGATCTTTAGTGCATGCACACATGAAGACTTTTGAAATCTACACAGGATTTCCTCCCTGCTGGGTTTCATCTCCTAGTGAAGATCTATCATTATACATATAAATACCAGCTCACATTTTCACCTGCCATTCACATTTCTGCATTCCCATGCACAAATGCTTTCTGGTGGGACATTTCCCTCATGAAGTTTTGCTCTCTGATCACCATCAAGAACCAAATGTAAGAGTGTGCTGTGGACATACCATGCACAGAATGGGCAAAATCCTTTCCAGATGTCACTGTCTACCTCTGCTACACCCCCCCTGAGGCAATGTAACTGATGGAGCCTTGCTGACATGCTCTGCAAGGACAGCCAAGAACTAGGCTTAGTCAGTGTGGAGCTCTCTGATGCTTCTGAAGCTCTTCTGAGGATCACAAAAGATCTCTGTGTGTGTGTCTACATATGGATATATGCATGTGACAGAGGACTTGGCTCTCCATGGGAAGTTCATGAGTGTGCCCTCCTTTTCTTTCTTCAAGTTAGTGAAGTCCACAGGGCAACACCTAGAGCTCTAGATCACAGCAAAGCCCATGGCACAGGGTGGAATGGCTTGGACAGCTGGTACACTGTACACAATACAGCTCAGTCTTGAACTGTATCAGCCTCGATTATCTCAATCCTCAGCTTCATACAGCTTTGGCAGTTTTCCTCCTCCTTCTATTTACATCTTTGTTCCTCAAGCTGCATTAAAGCTTCACCCACAGTGCCCTTGCTCCTTGAGCCCTGGGCTCTCCACCCCCAGCTCTATCAATAGCCCTAGCAAGCTCTAGGGAGAAAGAGAACAGAGAAAAATCCTGATTTTATTTTAGTTTTCTTTTTCTTTTGCTCTTTCTTTTCTTTTCAGCATCCTCTCCTGGTTGAGTGGCTAATTGCCTGGAGCAGCTCTAACTCCTCTACAGCAGCACACCATGCTACCAAGCATTATTCACAGAGGACAGAAATAGGATGGGGCAAATGTAGAGGGAAGGTAACTGGAGAGAAACAAGAGCCTGCAAATGACTGCAAACCAATGGATATCAACAGACAGGAAAGGAGGGAAGAGCAGGGAGGGCTCTGACTGAGGTGCTCATCCCTTAGCGCTGTTGCAGTTACCATGCAACTGGGATCAGCAGAGCCATGAGGGAGGTGCTTCCCTCCAGGAAAGCTGTGAGAGGCACTCAGCCAGGCAGCCTCAAAGACAGCACAGTGCCACTGCCACCCACCCAAACTCCCAGGGCAGCCCAACCTACTCCTCCATCTGCCCAGGCATTGGGATACACTGAGACATCTCCTGCGGTGGGTGGGTGGGCATGCCTTTGCCAGAGCCCTTTTGAGGCTGGAAGTACTGCTGTTTATGGAACCCCAGACAGAAAGAAAGCATCATCTGGGACAGTGATAGAGGTTTTGGGTTCTTCTTTAATAGGCTGCAGCACTGTGGAGGTAGGAGGCTCTTACACTAAAGGCTGTCTGCTCTATGCTGGAGGATGTCAAGTGCATCTCAGCCAGGTGTTGTGTGGCTGGTGGGCTCTGCAGGACTGCTGTCAGGGGCTGCAGGCTGCACCATTCTGAGCTTCCCAAGGCAGGTGTCTGGGTCTAGTAGCCCAGGGTGGGGGGAAGGAAATCCCCACAGCACAGCTGGGTCAGCTAAGCACAAAGCAACCAGCTGCTGGACTGACACAGGCCAGAAAACCACAGCAACAAGACGGTAAGCAGCAAAAGAGGCTGATACCACCTCTGATCTACGTGAGCTGTGTGGGGCAGGATGGCTTGTCACACATCCAGCCAGCCTCTCAGGTTTACCCTGGCATCTCTCTGACACTGGGTGTTGCACTCAAAGCCCTTTTCCCTTTGCAAGACAGGCTTCCAACCACCTACCCAAGAGATAGGGCAGGAGAGGAGGGATGCTGGTGGCAGAGTGCTCATGCTCCCAACAGCTGTACCTCTCTGTAAGGCTGCCCTGAGCTTGGGTTCATTGGTGCTGTGGAACATGCAGGCTAGTACACTCCTCACCTGGTGCTCCAGTCTCCCCTCACCCTGGGGCTGACAGGCAGTTTGTGCTGAGCCCAAGAGGTGCTCCAGCTGAAAAAAATCTAGGACACAGCAGGGGACTGACAGGCAGGTGGAACAAGAAACAGATGCGGAGTCGATGTGGTGTGAGGACTGCGTCTGACCTGCAATATAGCTAACATCAAAATCAATCTACCCACCGTAGCTAGCCCACCCCTTCACTCCCTCCCCACTCAGACACATACAATCATATTACTCTTTCCTTCCTCTGCCAGCCTCACCTCCTTATCTTTCTGCTGTATCTGTTTACCCATCTCCCTTATTCCTCACTCATACCTTTCTTCCCCCTTCATCTTTTTGACTGTATCTTTCCTTCTCAACTGTGCATTATCATTTCCCTATTTTCTTTCTTCCACTCCCTCTGCCTCCTCATCATTCAGCTGCCTCTGCTGTCCCTCTCTTCTTTCACCATACTGGTCTAGCTTTCCGAGTCAGCTAAATACCTGCCCATCCTTCCATCCTTTTCCCTGTAGCCTGTATCTGTGTGGCATATCTATTTATTAATTTCCTACACAGCAAATACCAGCAGTTTTGGTAGCCTGCTTCTCCCTCCCTCTCCTCATCATTATGAGAAAATAATGAGCTGGTTGGTCTATGTTACTGGTTGGAGGGAAGTAGGAAGAGAAAGGAAGGGCATGTGGGAGTAGCAAGCCATGTACCCTGGATCATTTGCCTGGGAAGTTCTCTTTCTTCCTTGCCCACCGTGGCCTCATTTATATAAGGATGCAGCTGCTTTTACTGTATATTATTCAAAAGCCTAAGAAAGCAATCATTCTGCAGAAGAAGAGGCAAAAGAAACCATTAGGAACACAAGGGCTCTCTGCTAATCATTACCTGAGACTTGCCCAGGGCTGGCAGCTAGGAAGCAGGTTTATGAGTGTCTCCCATGGCCCAGAGTGTCTTACATGGGGATTTTTCAAATGCTTCCCTAGTTCTGGACGTTCAGAGGAAAATTAAACATTAAGCTGAGGGTTGAAGGAGGATATTAAAAGGGAAAAAAAAAATAAAAATTTGTGAGTTGGTTAGAAAGCCTCCACTCTCTATTCCAGCCTCATGGTCCCAGTGCATCAGTCACTGGTTTATTGCTGCTGCCATCTGCTCGCCAGCCTTGTTTGTAGCCTCAGACCCTCTCCTGCAGGTCAGCATCACCACTGCCTCCTGCCCACTCACAAACATTGTCCCTGATTTCATATCCTCTTCCTTCACTGCCTGTTAAGGCTTCATTGCCTTCCTAATGCCCTTCCTATCCATGTTCCCAAAGTGATGTCTATCATGGCAGTCACCAAGAGCTCACTTCAAGCTCGCCCATGCCATCTGTGCTTTGACAGGCTCCTTTAACCCTCTGCAAGTGCCACTGAGCACCTGCCAAGAGGAAAAGGGAACCACATACACCTCAACACTCAGCAGTAACTCAGCAGTTAACTTCAAGTTGACCAGGCAAAAACTTAAGATGTCAAGCAAACTATTTCTTATTCCCTCCCCTTAAAATTGGCCCCGAAATATCATGACAAGCATTATTTATCTTATTAAGTACACTACATTAACCTTGCAAATATGCTAATGCAAAAAAGGCGCTTGCCTTAGCAGCTTTTGAGAATAGGAAATTAACCATGTTCATCAGAAAGCTTTTAATTATTATTATTGCTTAAATGCTGCTGTAATTCAACAGTGGTCCTTCTGCCAGGAGCACCAGAGGAGAACAATCAGGGACATATGCCTTGCCACCTTCCTGACAGTTGCCCCCAAAAAGGTATTCCTACCTGAGCTATGCATTAGGGAGCTGCACTGCTGGGAGGGAAGAGCTGGAAGATCAGGCAGGCAGAGGAGGGAAGACTAAGCTGAGTACCTTCACTGAGATATTGCTCTAGCACTGGAAAGATAAGTGCTGCATGCTGGGGAAGGGCTGCAGATAGCAGAAGCCACATCCTTTGCCCATGGTGAACACCTGGTACAAGCCCTGACCTAGGAGAAGCACAGAGAGCCTGACAGACATCTCACTAGGCAATGGCTTTCAAAACTAACATGCTTGGCCTGAGCAAGGTCTGCTGTCTCCCTGTGCAGTCAGTGCAGAGGGAGACATGCCCCAAGGGGAGCCACTCAGGCTGAGAGCCCAGCTCAGATGACAGCAAGATGCACTCCTGCAGCCACTCAGCTGCTGGCAGAGGTTTGAGCTGGTGCCATCACAATTTCTTGTCTCAAAGACATGGCTACGCTACATGCTGATTCTGGCACAGGCCAAGCACATCTCTCTGTCTAACAGCACTGAGCTGGGGGCTGTAACTGCTCATGAACAGTGTGGCAGAGCAATGAAGAGCTTCACTACTGAAGACCCTCTGCATCTCAGGGAGAGTATGCTGCTGATTCACAGCCTTTTCCCCAAGCTTGCCCTCACCATGGTCCTCCTGGCTCCCTCTCCCATGGGGACAGACATACTCTTCTCCTCTGGCTGTCTACACCTTCTCCCTGGTGAGGAGCAACGAGAAAAACATTTGCAAGCAAGGCTGGACAAAACCTCCTCCCATTAGCAGGCAAGCTGTGATTCTGCCAGCTCCTCCTGCTCAGGGCCTGATGCAGAGTGACTCACCACTTCAGTCAGCTGCCTGTGCCTACCCTGGTGCAGTAAAGGCTCTGCTGCTTCTTCCTCCACCCAGCCAGCCCTTTTGGATGGTTTTCCAGTGACACTTTGGTTCTGCATCCATTACCATGTGCTGGTTGCCATTGCTGCCTGTCGCTCCTCATAGAGTANGTTTGGTTTTCTTTTTTAATGGTGGCATTACTGTTTCAGGCTGAGGGCAGCTGCTCCCACAGCTGCTGCAGCTTGCTACTACACTGCAGCCAGCAACAGCCAGGAGATAAGGCCAAGGAGCACAGCTCTGCACTGTCATGTCTCCTATCTTTCTAAGCTTTTTAAAAGCTTTTACATTGGGTTGGGGTTTTTTTTTTTTTCCTGTAAGTAAAAATCTTAAGAGGGCAGATTTAGCCCAGTATCCAATGTCTGGATGGAGTGTACTTCTGATAAAGCAAAAAAATCATCCCCCGAGCAGTGTAGAGGTGAGGGAGCTTATCCCATGCCACTGCGTGGGAAGTGTCACAGCAGGATAAGCCAAAGGAAATCAAAGGCTCAGAGATTTACCCAGACACAGAGAAAGGGATGATATTATCCAAGATGACATTACGTGTTCTTTCAGTAACACAAATCAGCTTCCATCAGTCAAATGCTGCTCTCTCCTCTGACATGAGAGCCTTCCTGAGCAGGCTGTGCAGTGCTGCAGGAGGCTCTGAGCATTTCTTGCAGTTAGTTTGTTTTCCCATTATAATTACTTTCTCTGTAGTCATCACTCCAAGGCTGTCTTTCTGCTTGGAGAGGCTGAGGCAGCACTAACTGGGTGCAGACCCACAGATGGCTCTCCGATAGCATCTCGGACTGGCATATGGCAAATAAGGAGCTGCATGCCCTTTTCTCAGTCAGCAACAACATGCTGCTCCCTATAGTGCTTTCTAATGGGAGATGCTTGGACAGCACAGCTCTGCTGGCTTTCTGAAAGCTGGCATCTTCATGCTGCCCTCCTCTTGGACTGGATCTGCATTACAGCCAACATCTGCTTGGCTTTGGCCAGCGTGAAAAACAACTCCAACATCTCCTGTGATGGAAAGCTTTAGAGGACAAGTATGCTTAGACATCTACCCAGTCCTGGACTATCCAAGTCAAAAATCAAGCCAACAATCAGGAACAACCCTGACTGAGCTAAAGAAAGTCTGAATCCACTCCATGCTGATATATTTACCTGGTCTTTCCCATGGCCTTTGGACCCCTCTGTCAGCAACCTTGCTGCTCTACAGCCATGGTTAGCAGGAGGTAAAGAGGCATCCTCCCTCTGAGTGCTCCATGGTATGTTAGTGATAGGTATGCTTGGACTTGATGATTTTAAAGGTCTCTTCCAAGCTTAATGATTCTGTGCTTCTGAGGAGCAGCCCTCAAAGCACAACCCCCTACACCCAGACACACACACTCCTGGGGCTACATGACTTACAGCCTCCAGACAAACCAAACCCTCAGTCCCCAGTCACATTTATGTCCCAGCACACTGGCTTATTTGGACCAGAGTTTCACTTGATTGCACTCATCTGACCATGGCCTTGCAGAGAAGTTGTTGCATCACCAGTGCTGAGAGATGGGTCTGTGGGAGATGTGTGGAGGGAAGGAGAGATCTGCATGGAAAGCATGCAGGGACAGACTAATGATGGAGGCATACAACAGTGTCTTGTAGTCCTCTTGGAAACCTTGCCAGAGTTGCTGGCATGGGAGAGAGAATGAGGGGTGTGCTGGAGGCACAGCTGCTGGCATGTCCCCATTCTGGACAGGATGGCATAGGTCACTTCAGGGGGAAGGTCAGCTCAAGTGGTAAGTCACAAATCCCAGCCATATGTTTCTCAGTGTGCTCAGGTGATGCTACATAATGGAGCACCAGGCAAATGTGGAACTGGTTTCAGAAGAGATGGAGAGAGAAGAAGGGGGAGGCATTGAGGGAAGGAGGGGGCTGTGGTTCTAGAAAAAGGTAATTTTGCTGACAAGAACACAGCAAGTTATTTTGAGCTACTACAACTGACTGCTGCATTCATTTTCATCTCTGACTTATCTCCTCCTTTCTAGTACAACCTGCAGGCAACACAGAGCTTGCTTCTGTGTTTCAGTGGACAGTGCTGACTTGAGAGGCTGGAAGAGGCCACTTTTATCAGTAGGGCCTTCACCTCAGCTCCCTTTTCCCCTGACAAGCCCAGCAGCATCCCAAATTGCCAGTGAAGAGAGCACAAAGCAAACTCTGCATCTATAAGCCAAGCTTTCAGCAGGAGGCGTGAGGTACGAAGGTCTCTATTTTTATCTTGGGGCTCTGGAGCAGCAGTTTCCTTTCATTCCAGTCTGGTGATAGTAAACAGCTTTGGGTTTTGTATTTTATTTTTCAGTCTTATTTACTGTCATCACATTTCTCCTCCTCCCCTTTTTTCTATAATTACTGCAAGGATCTATTTTCCAGGCAGACCTCTGTGCAGTGCCATGCACACTCATATTTTTGAGGAGACACTGTGCCAGGTTGCCCAGAGAGGTGGTGGCAGCCCCAGCCCTGGCAGTGTTGCAGGCCAGGCTGGCTGGGGCTGGGAGCAAGCTGCTCTAGTGCCAGGTGTCCCTGCCCATGGCAGGGGAGTTGGAACTAGAGGAGCTTTAAGGTCTTTTCCAACCCTTACAATTCTATGATTCTATGTATTGTTAGGTACCCCACCTCATCCTGGTCAGAAAACTATCTAGAGGTGAACACCAGCAGTGCTCAAGGAATTGGATGGAAGAACAGAAGCAGCTCAGCCCTCTGCTCCCTTATTTAACATGCTCCCTGCTTGCTCTGGAGAGAGGAACTGCTCTTGTTTCAGTAGAGACAGCAGAAAGGCTGGAGAAAGGTTGTGGGAACTCCCTTAGGTTTTGAGTTTTCTCTTACTCGGGCAAAAAAAAAAGGAAGGTCTGAAAACTTTTGAAAGCAGCCCTGAGCACTCAGGGTGGAGGAGGTGGCAGAGGACTGTGGCAGGAGCTGGTCAGCAATATTGGAAAAGGAAGAAAGGAAAATTAAAAAAAAAAATAGAATTTTGATAAATAAAATATTATACAATTAATTTTTGATGCAGGAGAGTAGAGTGCACTGGCCTACACTTTCCTGCTGGTATAGCATGTCAGCTGGCACAGCTTCCCAAGGGGATGCCTGCCATGTGTGCAGTACCTACCACTGTACTGGTAAGCAGGAGCCGTTTGGCTAAGGAAATGCATGAGGGAAGGGAGGCAAAGTGGAGGAAAAAAAAACATTCCCCCAAATCCTACGAACCCTCCAGCCAATATGCTTCCACCTTAAGCCTTTGCAAGAGGGTTCCCAGAAGATGGCAACTCCATAGCAGCAACCAGGCAAGGGATGGGTTAAGACTGAGGTGAGAAAATAGCCTGTGGGAGAAGGAGGAGCCCCAGGGGAATGACCTGCAGGCAGGCAGAAGAAAGGCCAGAAAAAATGATTAATGCTTGGGAAGCTGCTGCTGCCTGTCTGCCTGTCTCTCCATCTCCTAAGCACCTTTTTTGCAGCCCAGGGGAAATGATTTTTGCTCTATTGTTGGTCGATTGGACACTTATCTAGCTGTTTCTATCTGGCTTAGACACAGAAACTGGCTTCTTTTTTTAACTAGCTTCTATTTTTTTTTGGCATCCTGAAGACCAGCAGACTTTTCTCTGGGGTGGGGTAGAGTTCCCTTGATTGACTCTGTTTCTTCAATCCCACCACCTGGTTTGGTGGCAGGAGGAGGTTTTGAACAGCCCAGCTCATGCAGGAGGATACCCTCTGCTGTGGTTTAGCCAGAAGGTCAAGAAAGGCAATATACCTTGGCCTAGAAAAATTATCCCTTCTTTTAGGAAAAGGAGTTGCTCTGGAAATCCTGAGCCCTAATACTTGAGCTCCTTTTAGGAAATGTGTTCAGACTGACTAGCTTCTTCTGGGTTTCAACCTAAGTCCCAAGAACGAGTTAGTAGAGCACCATTAATTTGCTGTACTGCTGAAGTTTCCTCCCCCCCCAAAAAAAATCTCCAAAAGATAAATTTTAATCAGTCTATTTCTTTTTAAATTGCATGTCAGTGCCTGTGCCAAACATCAGCAGTCAATACAGGCCTTAGATGGTAACAAATGTAATGTTAATTACATGGTTATTGTTACTCGTTTTTTAATAAGCTTTTTATAGGCAATCAAGCAATAAGGCAAAGCTAAGGCTCTTTGCTAAATATACTGTTCCTAAGGAAGCACACAAGAAACCAAAAAAATCTCCAGAAAGGGCTCTGGACACTAGGAAGCTATCTAGAGAAACCTCTCTTTTCTTCTCAACCCAAACCCCATTGCTCATGGCAGAATTCCCAGGTCTCTGCTTGTTAAATTCATAGAATCATTCAGGTTGGAAAAGATCCTTGGGATCCTTGAGCCCAACCATTAGCCCTGCTCTACAAAGTTCACCCCTAAACCATATCCCCCAAAACCACATCTAAATGACCCTTAAACACATCCAGGGATGGTTTAATTATTCCACTTGCAATGTTTCAAACCTTGGTAGGAACAGAAACCTTACCCATTAGGAAAGGGAAATAACTCCTGCTCTCCCTTTTGTATCAGCCTTGGAAGAGTGGAAGATAAAATTACATCCAAAAGCTGTGCTGATTTCATCTGCAGGAGGATGGAATTACTTTTAGAGGATTCCTTCTACCCTGGAAAGCTAGACTTGAGATTAGTAAGGTGTCTAGATTTGTTGCTCAAGGAATGCAGACAATGAGACTGGTACAGGGAGCCAAGATGTCCTAAAACATTACTAAAATACTTCATAATGCCAGACACAATCATGTCTTTGCTAGTAACACACAACAGCAGAAAGGCTTTACCAACACCAACTGCAATATGTTGCCTTATTCCTGCATGACAGGGTTACTATAAGGAACTTGTTCCCAACATGAAAGCTGATAAAACCAGATGCCATCCCTGCCAACATGCATTGCAGATCTGGGACAACTTAGGGACTCAGTGACTGAGGGAAATTCTCCTCCTACCAAACACAGGCTGGCAGCAGAAACACTTCATGCCAGGTTTTTCCCCCCCTGTCTTAACAACTGCAACAGCTTCTGCAATCTGAGGATGAAAAAGAGCAGGAGGTTGTTTGGTAATATGGCAAGAGGGTGGGTGACAAAGAAATGGTGCAGTGAGGGATGCATAGGAAACTTTGAGGAAGGGAGGTAAGGGAATGAACACATGCTTCAGTGATAGATGCCCCAGACCACCGACAGGAGTCCGAAAGTATCTGAATGCTGATCTTTCTCAGTATGCCTGAGGGTTAGGAAAATTTGGCCTTCTGCCTGCGTTTTGCAACACAAATCTGCTCTCAGTCAGCAGGTGGTACTCCTAACCATCCCTCTTTTTATGGCTAGAAACTGGCTACCAACAGGGAGGACACAGCTCAATGGGACCAGCACAGCGATGTCTGCTCTGGGACGCAGACATCAGTTAATGGTAGTGGTGGGGAAAGGGTGAGGGAACCTTCTTCTCCATACTCAGTTCAATCCTGCCCAATTCAAGGACCCAATTTAAGGTCTCACTTATGCAATACTTCTGGAAAAACATTTTGATGAGGTCCAATTGCAGGTGCAGTCTGTAGCATTGCTTATCAGAAGCAGAAATGCTGCTTGAGGAAGGAGACAACTTCTGTCCTAACCTTTCCTTATACAGGGCTTTTCCCTCCTCCAGTTTTTAAAGCATTTATTTGGTATTTACCTTCAAACCAGAGCCTTCATGTTCTGCAAACACAGGCCCACAAAAAGACTGAAGTACTTCTGGAACAAGACATCCAGAACATGATGAGAAGGGGAGGGGAAAAAAATTAAGGGGAAGAAAAAAAAAACCCAAGCAGCCCAGCAAATGACATTTAAGACTCTCTCTCTTTCTCTCATTCCCTTGTTCAGTCATTTCTGTCCTGCTTTGAGTGTGCTGTTTTTATCTTCCCTGCTCTCCTATAAAAGCCCAGCTCCCCTAACGAGTGTGCAGATGATGATTTGGCATTGTCCAAGACCATTATGCTGTCAGCTCTCCAAGAAAAAAAGGCTTGTAAAAATCCTTTAGTCAGACAAAAGCAGAGCGTGTGGCTCAGGACACTTCCTACTGCTGCCTGCTAATAACCTTTCTGAACAATAGCTTACATGGAAAGATCTTCCACAGAACATGAAATTCCTCTTTCAGCTTCACCTTCACTTACTCCTAATTACTGTTCCCTGCTCAGCTCTACCCCTGCTACATATGCAAATCCCCTTTCAGCCTCTTTTGTGCAGAAACAGAGGTGCAGATCCCTCTGCCTGCTCCTGTTCTAGTGCCATCCCACACTACCCTTGCACAATCCACCTCATGTTCACTACTACTCCCAGTTCAGCTACATGCAAATTCATCCACATATGGGGTCTCCACCACTCCCAGCAATTTGGCTCCTGCTTCTCTCCCAGGTATACAGAGCTCAGCTTAAACACATGCTATTTGCATGACTTATTCAGGAATAGAAACTTGAAAGCAAGTGAAGAAGAGACCCAAGAAAGCCATTTCTGTTAAAGACCTAAGACAGGATCAGCAGCTTTTTCCAAAGCACAGAAAATCAGCAAGTTTTCTTGAGGCAATTTAAAGAGGGAAGAACTGCCACATGCACCAGGGGTGTGCATAGATAACTGACCCAGCTTCCCCTGAGACTCAGTGGTGTTGGGTCCACAGCAGCCTAGACTATACAGGCTGGTTTTTCTGCTCAGCTTGCAGAGACTCAGGCCCTGACATAAGAATCTAAGTGACTGATCTATCTCAGACAATTTATGACATTATACTCTCCATGAGTTTCCCAGCTCTATGACAGCACCAACAGGAGTACCTGCATTATGTGCTAGTGTATCAGCTCTCCCTGTCTACAGCAGTGGAGTGCTGGTGAGAGTGGGTTTGGGCTAAGATGCTGGAGTGTGACAGTAAGCTGAAGGATGGGCATGTCTTTCTGGCAGCTCAGCTCTAGTCACTCATTCCCAATCAGCTTTCCTGCCACAAGAGCCTGCAAGACCACACAGTCAGTTCTGGGGATACCCTGGTTTACAGGAAAGGTTGAAATGGCTATATCTGATGAGTGCAGGCTGCAGCCTCTTTGAGGGAATCCTTAAATGAATGCAGGGATTTGGAAATATGTAACAGGGCTGTGATGCTGGTACAGGAACAAAATGGCACAGCAGGATCTGGAAAGAAGACTGGAAATGGGCTTGGAAGAGCCCTCTGCTCTGTATGCACCTAAGCCAAGGTCAATGCACAATAACTCCAAACACAAAACCTGGGCAGGTTCTGATCTCTGCTATGCCTGCCTAATGCCAGATGTACACCACCACAATCCATGATGTTAACTCCAGACTTCCATCCACCTCATGGAGGCAAGGATGTGGCCCAAGGGCTTTACAGCAAAGCGAGCAAGAGCAAGCTCTGGGCTTGCAGGCTTTTGGCACTCTCTCTGCTGAGCAGGGACTACTTTCCTGTTCACTGCCTGTCAATTTAATGGAAGTCACGTAGCTAAAGCTAGGGACAGGAAAGCTGTGTGCAATCCAAGGTTTTGCAAGTGTACTGAACAATAACATGCACTAGGGATGAAATCCACCCTGAAAACTGAGGCTGTGGGGAGGAGCAGCCTTATTTAAGCTCTGAGCTCTTCCCTGAGCAGGGCTGTATCCTGCTGTCTGTTACCAAGATGCCTGTTCCAAATAATGCTGCATTTATTTTAGCTGACAAACATTTACCAGAGCTGGTGACAGAAAGGTCCATGCCTACTGAGACTAAACCCTAAAATAAGCTGTGTTTAAGATGATACCAGACTGGAAAAAAGGCCACACAAGGTGAAAACCTAAGTCTGTAGGATGTGTTTGCTGTTCCCTGGGTACTACTAAAATGTAGAACATTGCTCTTACCCCTTTATTAGTGCAAATTGTTTAACCATCCCTCAGAAACACCCTGAGTGTTTCTCAGGGAGAAGACATGGTGTCAGATACCTTTGTAACCCATTCACTGAAAGGAGGAGAAGGTAGAGTGGGAAGGGGCAGGGCAAAAGCTCTCTGGGCTGGAGCTGGTCACAGGGAATAACAGCAGTCCTTTGGGGATCCTCTACTGGATGTTAGCAGCCAGGACAGGTAGCCAAAATCCCCAAGCAGCCTGTATAGCTCAAACCATGGCCTGAAGGCAAAGACAGACAGGGAACCCAGCAGCTGTGAGGAACTGCAGTAGGTGATATATTTTGCTTCTCCTCACTACAACTTCCTCTGAGTCACTCCTGCCAGCCTCAAAGTTAAGGTCCACTCACCATGCACACCTGCTTTACAACACCCCATCACTTTCTGAGCACTCACACATGCCTGGGTCAAGCTCACCACTGTCTATGTACCTTCTGGCTATTCATGCTTTGCTTTTTCTCTTACTCTTTTCCACCTCCTCTTGTGCTAAGGGACCATGAGCAGAATGAATTCCTAACATACTTTCCAGCCCAAGATAGTTAGTGGTTTTATCCTCCTTAGATAAATCATTCCACAGCTCTTTGGAAAACAGGAATGTATTTCCCTGTGGTCCACATCATCTGAAGCAGCCTCTCATTTTTGTCCTGGGGAGGAGAGCCTTCAATGGCTGTGGTGGTGTTACTAGCTGCTTCAGTGCACAGTGTTGGGAGCAGTGCCTAGATCAGCACTATGTTTTGCTCACTGTTAATGCCAGACATTCACATCTCTCTAACCTCCAACACAGCAAAGCCCACTTGAAGGAGTTCATGGTCTTACCCAGCAGTGCAAGAAATGGACTCTTTATGGAGGATGAAATCCATTTTCCCCAAGCTTTCATATGGATTGTGCTTTATGACATGAGAAGACACAGTCAGTGAATAAAGCACAACATCTCTGCTGAGTGATGGACAGATGATCTGACTCTATCTGTGTCTCCCCCTTCCCATTGCAGGCTATTTTCTAGGCTGTCAGTCTTAAAGCCAAAAATGACTTGGGAATCTAGACTTTCCTCAGATTTTTTTTCTTGCCTGCTCGTTCCAGAGAAGGAACTGGAAGCTAAGGTAGAAGTGAGGGCAAAGAGATGGAGAGATACCAGTGTTGGCACCTGTAAAGCTTAGATAAGAGGAAAAGTGATGAGCGAGGAGCTTGGACTCAGCTGAAGTGCAAATGCAGCACTGCAGCCAATGCATGTACTAACCTCACAGCAATAGCAGACAGCAGGGGTGGGAAAGTGCTTACTGAATTCCTTCTCTTGACATCCAGGAAGATAGAGAAAGGGAGGCAAATAGGGACTAAGGTCACTTGCCAGAGCAAACAAAGAATAAGACCATGCTAAAGCTGTTCCCTTAGTCCTTTGTCCCTAAGCAGAACATCAGGGTGGGTTTTTTTTCATGCAGGGGGAGAAACGATCACATAAGAGACAGGCATAAGCTACTCAGTTACTGGAGCTATGGCAAGCAGTTCTGGAAGCAGCTGCATTTTCCCCCTCTTCACTCAAAATAGAAGTAAAAACAACAGCAGTGGGGTTTTGGTTGGTTTTTGTTTCGGTGTTTTGGTTTGTTTTTTTTTGAGCAAGAATAATCTGCTCTGAGAAAGAAAGAGGAATATCATCTACACAGAGCACCCCTGTTTCAGAGAAAGTCTAAGGAGGGCAATGCAGTCCCTTCTGTGTGAAGCTAACCTTCCTCTGTTGTCACATTCCCAGCTGACATCACTCTTTGCTCTGAAGGCAGCCAGAGCAATCCACACTGGTTGGGAATCTCACCTCCTGTATTAAAGGGTTTCCCTGGAGCTGCTGCTTGCTAGGTGGTTTCCTAGCCCAGTTGCACTGCTCTGCCCAGCACGGGATCCCAACATCCCAGGAATTCCCTCTGTGCTGGTGAATGAAATGAGGTTCCTGGCTTTTCCTGAGCCCCCGGCTGATTCTGCAGATCGATTTGGGTTCATATTTACTCACTGTACCCCTCAGCCATCAGCTGAAATGGGCTGCTTACATCTCCTAGCCTTTCAGCTGGCTGGTCTCCCTGCCTTCCAGCACTTGTGCTTCCCAGCCATCTCTTTTCTGCATCCAGCACTGCTTGTTGCCCAGGCAGTGCAGCAGCACAGACAGACACGCAGGCTCCCACCCTTTACCTCCAGCCCCAGCTTCTCTCAGATGCTTTCACCCCTGAGCTTTTCTGTACTGGATTGTGAAATCCCACTGATGGAAAGAAATCAGCCTGCCAAACTCTTTCACTAGACAGAGAATGAATGCTTCTTCCCAAGCCACAAAAATGACTCCAAACTCCATATTCTCCAACAGCATCGTATATTGGTTCAAATAGTCAACAGCTCCTTAATCCAAATGCAAGAAAGGAGGATGAAAGGAAAGAGGAAAGAAAAGAAATTAGGACTATGGAAGGCTTCTTTTAAGAAGCCAAACCCCCAAAGGAGGATGAAAGGAAAGAGGAAAGAAAAATTAGGACTATGGAAGGCTTCTTTTAAGAAGCCAAACCCCCAGTCTAGCACCTCAGTGGTGCATTTCAAAAGCCATTAAAATCAGACTACAGTGAAGTAGCAGCAGGTAAATTATATAAGAACAACTCTGTCTGGAAATAACAGACAATATTTGGCTGAAGTTTACAGAAGGAAGGTTGAGGAGGAAGTGGAAAGGAAGGGAGAGAACAAAAGAATCTTCATGTGAACAAACTCCAGGCAGATTGTCAGACCTTAGGTCTTTTTTTTGCCAGCTTAATTTTCAGTCTGTAGCCATGCAGACTAGGAGGTAGATGGTTCAGTATGAGCTTTGTGTGGAGCACACACAGCAGGGCAGAATCAGTCCCTTGTGTAACTTGGTCACTGTGAGCAAGAACTGATGAGATGGCCTGGCTGCAGTACAGCTGTGTCATGGTGAACTTAGAATTTAGGAGCTAGGTGCACACATGAATCAATCAGATCTGTTTTCCCATGGGATAAAGATTTTTCCCCCCCCTCCCTCTTCTTGCTTAGCCAAGAATATCCTTGAAACAGATGGAATCTTTTGTAATAAAAAGAGGATATCTGGGCTTGCCATAAATCTCTGTAATGTAGTTTAAATGATCCCTGCACCCTGGGTAGCTCAGCTTTCTAAGGGGGACACTTTCTAAGTAGTAAAAGAGCATATACTACTGGTACAATAGTATTTGGATACAGACAGCAAGATAAAACATGACAGGAAATAATTATTCCTGCTTCAAGCCATCAACCACTTGTGGTCTAATGGTTCAGCTACTGAGTAACAGCCAGAGATGGCTTCCCTAGTTGCTAAAGGTGATGGGGGCAGGTGGGAATTGCACTGGCAGTAGCACAAATCCATCTGTGACCTGGCCAAAAGGCAGACAGCTGTTTTCATACCTGTTTCACTTCTACAGCTGAGAACACCTGGCTGCCAAGCCAGTTCCAGGTTCAAGCCCCAGGATGGGAAATCAGCAGACAATCACCTGACATCTGTTGATTTGATGGGATCACAAATGCCTTCCCATATTTGCATTACCTACAATCCGACTGTGTGTTGCAATCAACAGATGGCTCATATATTTATCTGACAAACTAGAAAACCACTGGAAAGGCCAGAACAGGATGATTTCTATGGCCTGTAGTGAAAGGACAAGGGGCAATGGTTTTAAATTGGAGATGAGTAGATTTAGACTGCATATTATAAAGAAGTTCCTCCCCATGAGGGTGGTGGAACACTGGCCCAGGTTGCCCAGGGAGGTGGTTGAGTTCCCATCCCTGGAGGCATTCCAGGTGAGGCTTGCCAGGGCTCTGGGCAAGCTGCTCTAGTTGGGGATGTCCCTGCCCACTGCAAGGGGGTTGGACTAGATGAACTCCAGAGGTCCCTTCCAACACAAACCATGCTAGGATTCTATGAGCAATGAGGGCAAGAAGGATGTGGAAAAACTGGAGAGCCCAGATATCTCAGACACATGAGCTACAAGGAAAGACAAAACCACTGGGACCTGCTTAGCTTAAGAAAGACTGAAGAAGGACACCATAAAAGTGATGAAATCATGGACAAGACTCACACAAAATAAAAGAAGTAACAGATGATTGCATCTGATTCAGGACAGGCAGGACAAGAATGTATAGCCTCAAACTGCAACAGGGAAGATTCAGTTAGATCTCAGAAAAACCAGCAAGGATAATGAAGGACAAGCATAAATTGTCCTGGGAGGGTGTGGAGTCTTTCAAAACAAGCTAGAGTAAGAGTTATCAGGAATGAATTGGGAAGAGCTGGCCCTGCTATAATGCAGGGATATGGACTAACTAGCTTGGAAGGTTCCTTTCAGCCCTTTGTTCCATTCACTCACTGTAAGCCCAGCATTGTGCACCCACGATGCATTGACAACAGTACAGCCTAGCCACCAGCTGCCAGAAGCCAGCATTTCACTGAAGGTGAGGGCACACCAGGGAAGAGCAAAAGAAGGGAAAAGCACACACACAACTTCTTACAGTTAAAACTGCAATGATACATCAATGCATTCAATCAATCAAACTCACAAGTGAAGGATTTCCTCATTACCATGTTGGCTGCTGCTTAGCAGGCATTTACATTAAGCTGCTGTGAACCTGCACTGGTGTTTTTTTTCCCCCCTCAACCCTAGCCCAGCCAGGCAAGGAGGCTGGTGTCATGATGGAGTGCTGTGAGACTGCCTTCAGCATCAGCCACACTAAGTCACACCCTGGCCAGGGTCTTTGCAAATATGTGGAAATCTTCCTTCCCAGGTGATATTTTACAGGCAGGGAAAGAGAGGATGAAAAATGTCTTTAGAGTTATAGAATCATAGAATTGTCAGGGTTGGAAAGGACCTTCAAGATCATCTAGTTCTAACCCCCCTGCCATAGGCAGGGACACCTGGCACTAGAGCAGCTTGCTCCCAGCCCCAGCCAGCCTGGCCTGCAACACTGCCAGGGATGGAGCTGCCACCACCTCTCTGGGCAGCCTGGCACAGTGTCTCCTCACCCTCATGGAGAAGAACTTCTTCCTAATGTCCAACCTAAATCTCCCCTCCTGAAGCTTGTGTCCATTCCCCCTAGTCCTATCACTACCTGACATCCTCAAAAGCCCTTCCCCAGCCCTCTTGTAGGCCCAGTTCTTTGTAGCTGGGGTTGTGCATGACACCTCCAGCTACAAGGGCAACAGGATCTCACCAAGAAAAAGGGCCATGAAAGGCCCTCCCTGCTTTGTCTGGTAGCTTTGTCAGATTGGCAGCTGCCACAGCTCAAAGTCTTCTCTTGGATCCCAACCAACCAAACATACCCATATTCATCTGTGTTATGACTTGAACTTGACGATCAAGCAGTCTCTGATGAATTGTGCATGAAAATAGAGGGTGACTTAAAGAAAAAAAAAACCCTCTGCCCTTGGAAAACAGGGTGCTGTTTATGAGAGCAGCACCTTTTCAGAGCTAGCTGAAAGCTTCAACACAGCATTAAAAAGCAAAGCTTCCATCTCTGAGGTGAAAAACTCTATTTTCTGGTCATCTGCAAATAAAAGTCATAGAATCCTAGAACAGTTACAGCTGGAAGAGACCCTGAAGATCATCGAGTCCAGTCTTTTTCCTAGACCTATCACCCCACCAAATGATGCTCCCCAAGGCAACATCCACTGGACTCTTAAACACCTCCAGGGCTGGGGACTCAAGCACCTCCCTGGGAAGCCTGTTCCAATGGCTGGCAACCCTTACAGTAAAGAAATTCCTCCTAATGTCCAGCCTGAACCTCCCCTGGTGCAATTTCCATCCATTTCCCCTCATCCTATCACTCTCTACCAGGGAGAACAGACCAATTCCCACTTCTCTACAACCTCCCTTCAGGTAGTTATAGAGAGCAATGAGGTCTCCCCTCAATCTCCTCTTTTCCAGGCTAAACAGGCCCAGATCCCTCAGTCTTTCCTCATAAAAGTCCCTGCAGTCCAAGTCCTTTCTTGTAAAAGCAAAGAGGTTTTAACTGCAACATGATGGGCAAGTTTCCAGGTAATGCTGTAGTTAATTCTGCCTCTGTTAAATTTACCTCAGGAGTTTAAGCTCAGGCACAGTGCACATCACTGAAGACAAACAGCTGCTGCCTCAAGTCATGGCAATGGGCAAAAGCAAGTCCTACACCAGCAGCTTCTTTAGTGCCCTGCCACAAACTCAGCCAGATGCCAGGGCCTAAATTGGAAGTTATGAGTCAGACCCTCAACTGGAGCAAAAATGACTGTGCCCCAAGTCACTGATTTATAGCAGTCAAAATCTGGCCTGCTGATCTCAAACTGAAGCAAATGATTGGAGTCTCTGGACTCTCTAACCCCCACCCTGATCTGTGCATGTGAATGAGAAATAGCATGCTCACAAATATGTCAGCTCATGGATACACACAGATTGCAGGGACAGCTGGCTGACAGAAACTTTAGGGGATATAGAACTTGTGGCAGTGGGAAGAAATCCATTATCTGATTAAAGGTTAGATACTGCAGGAGGAAAAGTACTTGCAAGGAGCCTGTTGAACAGAGGCCTCTGTGGGGAGCATGCAAAAAGCTCACCATTAGCCAGTTTCTGTTAATCAGCTTTGATATAATTCTGCCTGAGTGTGCCTAACTCTTGTCATAGTAGCTTGAGCCATACATAACATAAGCAGGTGCTGTGAAAGCTTCTCTACAACCTCCTCGAATGCTACTCCCTCCTGCCCTGCAGCTTCCTGGCTCCCTACACCAGCTCTGACCCTCAGCCTTACTCCATCACTATCTAACAGCCCCTCACACTGAAATGTTAGATGCTCCACTTGCAGCTACCACACCTACACCAAGGCAAAACCCCATTTTTGCAGCCACAGACATCTTATCCAAGGGGCCTAAAGTTTGCCAAGGGATTTTTCACGCTGCACAGTTATCACCTTTCTGGTTGACCTGTCTGCTCACTTAGTCCTCCATGCTTATATGCAGTTGGGGTGTATAAGGGAGCAGCTGCTGAAAGAGAAAGAGTTAAGAATCATTTAAATCATTAGGTTTTCATCAGATTTCATTCTGCTGCTGGAGTGCCCTGGAAACATCTGTTAATAAAGGGGAGGGGGGGGGGAAATAAAACCCCTCTCCCTTGTGTTGAGACATCTTTTTTTCTATCCAGCTGCACCCAGAATGAAAGAGCCATCAAAGAAAGCTCCCCCATTAGCCATCAATTCAGAGCAACTTCAATCAGTCAGTTCTGCTGGAGCCTGCGGGAATATCTCCCCAGCAGCCTCCTACATGCTGCACTTGAGTGCTCAGAAAGAGCCACATTAAACCTGCCTGCCATCAATCTGAGGGCCTCCTTCTCTGTAACTTAATGAGGTGAGCTGCTTGGCATCCTTGACAGGGAGCTGAGGAGTTAAAATGAAAGCAGGAGAGCAAGCCATCCTGGCTGGGAAGGTGTGCATGCACAGGGGAAGCAGTTAAGTCATCTGCTCTCCTTTAAGGATCTGTTTCTGAGCTGCAGCAGATCCAGGGGAGGTTAAGAGGGCTGGGACAGCAGCTAACAAAGGTAAGCAATGGGCCCCTCTCCTTACAAGGCTTATTAGCATGGCCTGTCCTCCCTACCCTTGTCTGGACAGTCCAGGTACGGAGAGGTGACACTCTCCCTCATCCCCATGATATGACCTCCTCTCAAGCCTGTTGGCTAAGTGACACATGGCATGCCTGGTGATCAAGCCTGGCATGGTGAGGCCATTCCTGTGATCTGCTGCACTAACAAAGGGGCAGGTGTCTGTCTCTTCACATATGCTGCTTCCCCAGCCAGCACAAATCTTCCCTGTTTGTCATGCAGCTGGAGCATGGCTGAGCTACACAAAACCACAAGAAACTGTCTTCCCAAGCCATTTCTGAAGACCAAAAAAAATACATGGACTTCTCTCAGGCCTTGCCTCCAATCAGGACAAAACTTCCAAATACATCTGACACCCAACTCTCATTTGCTCTAGGTCCAATTTATGGATTGGATCTGCTGATCATCCATCTGCTAAGACTCCATTCCTGATCAGGTGCTCCCAGCAATAGCCAGCTCCTCAAAAGCAACTTCACTGCTGAGTTAGTTTTTTCTTCTCTTTCTTGCCATATACTAGACAATTTTATTCCCTCTTGCTTTTCCAGGAAGGAGTTGCTATTTCTCTTGGAAAAGCTCCCTTGAGCAGTGTACCTCTTCTTTCACCTTCTACTCAAAAACTGCTCTTCCCATGTATCAGAGTCTCTACTACCAAATGGAAGGAGTGTTGTGATGTGAAGATGGTAGTTACAAATTAGTATTGAGCAACAAACCTGCTTTGTGGAGTAGCTCTATTGCTTTAAAACAGAAAACAACATAAATTATCAAGAAGTCACGGAGCAACATTGGACATAGTATGTCTTCCTCACTTGGATCGTGAGGTTTTCACCTTCAGGATAAAGTGTTCAAGGCAAGAAGCTGTGTATAGCTACCTCTACAAGCAGAGCAGCTTATTTTCCTTGATGCTTTTGTGATCTGAATGTAGGAGGAGTAAGCAGTTCAGCATGATGAACAGGAGAGGGCCTGCTTTGATGGTTGGTAGTTAGTTGCTTCAAGTGATGGCAAGATATGTTGTATAGTGAATATGCCACTCCTGCCACAAACAGTTCCATCACCTCTGTGCTTGGCTGGAAGTAGCAGCCTTGCTGCAATCTGCTGCTTACCTCCAGGCAGGGAAACATCTTGGTGAGGCTGTCAGAGATTGCTTCAGTGGGGAAGGGAATGCTGAACTAAGCCATGTCAGTGTGGAACTGGCAAAGCAGCACATCTCTCAGTGTCCTGGGCTTGTGTGTGCACAGCAAAGAGCAAAAAGGAGGGTACAATACTGACCCTGCAGTCATAACATTCTCCCCCCACCCAAGCATCTTTCACTGTCCATGGGATCTTTAAGGTCTTGTCATCATGAAAATGATTATACCACTACTCCCATCAACACTGCCTTCACTTGGCATGCATGTGCATGCCTGTCAGGGAAATCTCTCTATGCTCACACTTTCATTTACATGCAACAGTCTGTTTTGTTCCCAGTTCAAGTACCCATTTGTGCACAGGCCTCTCAGTCTGTACAGCTTTCTGTTTAGGATCTATAATAGCACTGCTTCAAATGTGCAATAACAGACAGCTTACACTCCTGTCAGGCTAGATAGATATACTCATTGATTTCTGCATCCTTTAGCTTGCCATCAAATGATTTTGTTGGGGGTGTTAGGTCTGGTTTACAACTAATTTGAGTATCCATATAGCAAACTGTCTGATTAAGATCAGGAGGCTGTGGTCAGACAGCTCTATCTCTCCAAACTTCATGGCTGAGGACACAATCCATTCCCCATGTTTACTCTTAGCTAGAGATTCTTGCTCCCATTGATGATGCCAGCACCTTTTACTCAAGGCAAAAAGCCAACAGCAACTTCAGATGTGACTTTACACCAAAGCTGAAAAGACAAGTTGGATACTACCCCTTCCTCTGCCTAAACAGAATTCCACTCTTCAGTGGGGAGACTGTTGAACGAGGAAAAAGAAAAGACAGATGAAAGTTAATGTTTGGAACATATATATGTATACAGTGGGATAGCCTATTGCTGCTCCTGTTCAGCTGTGCTGCTTTAGTACAGTGTGCATTAGCTGGTGATGTACTGCTTTAACTACACCTATGCAATTAAAGCAGCACAACTTTATGTGTTCATGAGGCCTCAACTAATGAGGGCATTCATGAGAGCTGAGAAGACTCAGTCCACACTGCTTCATCACTCCAGAGGAACTTGAATTCCATGATCCCAAAGCACAAGACAAAAGGCAACAAATAAACCTTCCCAACATGCACCAATGAACGTGAGGTATTAAAGCTGGTTTAATTTTGATGGCAAAGCTCTTCAATGAATAATGAATCCTTTTACTAGGCTCATGAATTATCTGTGAGCAGGCTGTGAACTTTATGAACACGTCTTGCTGCTCCAATATTTTTAATGAACAGTTAACATTAACAAATGTCACTGTACTGGGTTACACTGAAGCTCTTTACCCCAGAAGTCTGAGGTGTGTGACTGGTGCTCTGGGTCACAGGACAGCATTTAGAGAGAATAGGAACCTCATTAATGAGGATGATTATGAATGGACCATATTTGTTCACACTTGCACCCTGGCTTCCAATCTCATTCGGATAGGTGACCAAAGAGCCATCACACACCAACCTTAATGTGAGCAAAACCTCATCTACCATGGATACTGAGAACAGGGAATAAGAAAAGGTCATGAAGAGAAGCAATTAGTCGTTTGAGACACACTCAACTGTCTTTGGGCACCAGTCAAAACCACTACTCCTAATCTTTACTAAGTATCCTGATCTGTGTTTTACAGATGGAGCAAGCCTAGAGGGAACAGGAGTAGCTTTCCAGGGTCACCTGCTCAGACAAACTACTTAACTCCCTATCTACACAAGATCATGTCTCCACCAGAAGGGTGAGGGGCCTGGGTTTGCAAAATGGAGCTAGAACTCAGTTGAATGAGCTCTTTAAGGGGATTTCTTGCTTGATATGATAAAGAAATAGATTGAGGTTGATCTCTTTCCTTCCAGTCAGGCAATTCTTTCCCCTGTTGAATCAGAAATCAAGAAGCATCTAGGCATGTAAAAAAGGAGTTATTGTAAGATAAACTAGCCTCCTAGTTTTCAAATCTAGAAAATTTGTGGAAATCACCAGCTGTGTCCAAGTTCTGAGTCAGTTCTTACAGCCACATCCTCTCACTGTATCCATGGCAGAGATTAAATCCATGAGCCTACTGAAAGCCAGGAAGAGAAAAACACAACCCTGCAGTCCTCAACTGAAATGCAATACTGAGTTCAGGAATAACAAGACCAGCTCCCCTGAAAGCTGGATTTTACCTTGGCCAAACAATAGCTGCAGGGCCTCAGATGTGCTCAGAGAAGAGGAGGAAGAAAGGCCAGCAGAACCAAGCTAATGAGAACCATCTTGCTAGGATGGGCCAGAGCCATTTTCTTTAAATCTAGATCCTACTCTATGTCCTTACACCATGCTTTCTGGCAGTTCATCTATTGTTAAACTCATCCACCCCCCTCCAAAGGGAGCATTTCCTTTGAATTAGCACATCAACACTCCTCTGTCCCAACTAGAAACACTTTTGCCTCAGGGCACTGAGAAGTATTCATTGGCAGCAAGCACTCTGTGCCTCAGGCACTACCTTGCTATCTCATCCTCATCACATAGCTGCACTGAGATTTCCCAGGGCAGCAGGCAATGGAAACCAGGGCTATCCCTTCCCAAGGAAGCCTGGCTTTCCAGCTCTTTGGGGCTAGGCTCCCCATGCAAATTTAGCCTTACAAGTAGGCAGAAAACAACACTAGGTCACTTGGCTGTTTTCTTTGATTCCTAGTGTCCAGGTTTTAATCTTGGCTCACACTGAGAGTACAAATAGCCATACCAAAGGCTCTGGACATTTCTTGACACTCCAGTTTCTCTGGGGCTCTGCTGAACCTGGGCACTCCTTCACTACACTGGAAACTCTCAAGGATCACAGCATCATTTGGGTTGGAAGGGACCTCTGGAGGTCATCTAGTCCAACCCCCCCCTGCAGTGGGCAGGAAGTCCCTGTCTAGATCAGGTAATGTCAAGGATGTAAAACCCCTAGGGCAAATTTTCCACTGTAAGAGATTCTGCTGCCACCACACAGCTTCAGACTGTCCCTTCACTGCAGTTTCTTAATTCCTAGCTCACAGTGGCTCTAGAAAAAGTAACCAAACCACCAAATCAAAAGAAAGTGAAAAATAGTCATTCAACCAACTCCTCCCACACCTCAACTCCAAGGACAGAAGCAAGCACTACAAATCTCACCATGTGAAGTACAACTTCTACTCACACACTACCATTCTGTTTCTGAGACTGGCCAGGTGCTTCTGTCTGTAAATAATCTGACAGCATGGACTACAAAAGTTGACTGTTTTCATGTGGACCAGACTTAGATGGGGAAAGCAAAGATAGCTTTGTTTAATATTTAACACTAGAGTATCTCCTTAGTTTAAAGGTAGTGTCCTTTATCCTAGTATTTCATCCAAATGCATGCCCTCAGCCTTGCCACCCCATCTGTCCTCGGATGACCTCAAAATTGTTTCCCCCCTCCCAAATCAAGCTCCCATTGAACTTCCAGGTCTCCAAGCTTTCATCCTCACACTAAAGGAGCACGTTCTCAAATGAACAGGAGCATGAACAATTTCCCTTGAACACCGAGACTAAGCACACGGAAAATGAATCTCTTCTGTTCTTCAGTAAATTAATCACAGGATATTTTATTTTCCAGTCTCACCGTTTACTCTGCAAGGAATAACTCAACCCCCTTGCATTCAACAGCTAGGCAAGGCTATTAGGAACCCAGTTTGATTCAATACATAGTTATTGCCAATGTCAGACTACTGAAATTCCAGCGTCAGGACTCCTGGTGAGTGAGTCCCCTAACTAATTCAAGAATGAAAAGATACCTGCTCCTCTGCTTCCTACACCCTGCTGTCTCCAAGCAATTACTTATGTGCCAGCATCATTGTAAATCTGTGCTGTAGTATGCTCTGAAAAGCAACTGAAGTTATGCAGCAACTTAAACATAGAAACACTTATTAATACCTGCACTTAGAGTGAAGGGACCAGGGTCTCCTTTGTTCAAGTGATGAGATCATTTGTAGAGCTTTCTACTCAACGTGAACCTGACTGACAGGTCACTTAGGCTTTCAATTCATCCCAGCAGACTACTGATGTGTCTCAACTGTTCCTTGGAACATCACTGTCCTCTGTCATGCATAAAGACAGTAGCTAACGTTTTAGTCTTGCCTATAGAAGGCTGGTGTTTAGACACAGATTATAAGGCTTTCTCCCTAAAACTCTTGCCAGCTGAAGGAAGACTGTCAGAGGAGTTATGCTGGACTATGGTGAAGATCTGAGATGACTCTTCTATTTGGTTCTAGTTACTCCTCCTAACTCACAAGTTCACTCTTTGAAACCACACAAAACATCAGACAAACTCCTCCTTGAGCACATGAAGAAATATTTTCAGTGTCTTATTGACCCTTGCCTGTTTGGTTCTTCTCCTGTGCTACAGGGACACACACTCACTATCTACACCAAATTTTGTTTCACAGTAAGAAGGTGCTTTTTAAACATTTTTTGGCTGAGAAATGGAGGCAGAAAAACATGAAACACTACATTCTGACCAGCTACCAGGACAGCTGGGCATCCATGTTCAGGAAAGTAGTGAGCAAACCTGAACTCTTGTGCTCCAGAGCTGTCATGCCTGGATCCCTCCAGAGTAAATGGGAAATGCTGCTGCCACAGCACACACAAAGGCAAGAGTGTGCTGTACATCCAGTGGTTTAACAACACACACCTAGAGGAATGGAGCAAGAGAGTTCCTTTTTTAAAGGGACTCCTATTTCCTAACAGGTAGACATCTCCTCATGACAGGAAACAAAGTTCAACCTTCCCAAGTCAGTACAATGCCTTCCAAAGTGTTTTATTATAATATTGGCAATGGCCTGCTTCAAAAAGCCTTATATGCTCTAGGAAAGAGCCACTTAGAAGCTGTAGAACTTAGTTCTCTCCAATGTATTGGGCTCTTTCCCTTGGTAGTAACTGGTCAGTTATCCCCCATCACAACAAGCACCATTGGAGTTATCTGCTGATAGATATCCTGGGGTCAGGACTCTTGGAGCAATGGGTTAAAGATTCAACAGAGTCTCTCTGAAATGTAAACTTGTAATGGCTGCAGAACAGTGCAGTGATGTAAAATCAATGCAGATGGGAGCTTTAACACAAAGGTAATGGGGAGGCAAAGACATAAATAAGGAGAACTATGAGCAAAGAAAGGGTTGGTAATAGAGGGAAGCACAAAGCAAACACAAGGTGCTGTCATTTAGGATAAGTAATGCTTAGCCCTTGCACAAAGCTTTGCAGAGAAGCAGCCTCAAGTGCTCTAAAGATGAACTAATACCATCTCACAGGAGAGGAAACTGAGGCACAAACTGTTCACACAGGATCACATATTCCATGCCAGATGCAAAAGCAGACCTCAGGTTTCTCAACCTTCCCATTCCAAGCCCCACCATCCTATGCTAAAGAGATTTGTTCTGCTATTTCCAGATATACTTTTCCAGCTAACAATAAATCCAGCTTGCTGCTAAGGTATGGGCTAGGTTTGTATTGATGGACTCCTCTCCCATATGCCATTTGCTCTTTATTTACCCAGGGACAATAAGGTTTGTTACTTAGCTCAATACCAGGTACCTTTGCATAAGGTACATGTCACAGCTGAATGCACACTGGAAAGGCCTTAAGTTATCTCTTCTAAACAAGAAACATAGAGAAGGAAACCATAAAGTCTATTTCTGTCCCTTAACATCTTTAAAGCCATTTCATTCCCAGAATTACTGCAGCTTCTAGTACAAGGAGGCCACACATAGAGCTCCACTGCCCTTGTACTCCTCTACAGTCAGATAAAATACTCCAACTGAAGGGTACCCCAAAAAAACCTCCTTATCACAGCTGAAATACTATTCAAATGATCTTTATTCCCTCTCATAAGGAAAAAAATATATCAACAGAAAACTTTGCCACAAACTCATTAAAAGAATGAAACATCTCAGTTTTGTATTTCTCTCTTGCTCTTTATCCATTTCCCCATTCTATTTGATGCTGAGTCCATATATAAACATTTTATCTTGCTTTTTCTTTTCCCTATAGCTCACTTTTTCTCTTTTAGCTTTCTAACTTTAACCTGTGAAATTGTGTGCAATAAATGCACAGTTATTAGCTCATTCAAAACCAGAGATGCTCCCAAAAATTAGAAAGCAAGAAGTGTAAATACACACACACACAGAGCACATATGGCATTATCCTTTTACCACATTCAATGATGAGGAATAAAAGAGATATATAGGAAAATAAATTCTACAAAGTGCCTTCTTAAGGTATAAAACCAAAGAATCTGCTCCATTTTTAATTTTGCAAAACAGCAATAGCTTCCAAGAAAAGAAATTAATCCTCTTTTAAAAAAAAAGTCATCTCTACTGTGTTGGGTTTTTTTTTTAACCCTAAAATAAACATAAGCACTGCTTACCTGCCATTATGCACTCTTTCTGTTTTCAGCTTGCTACAAATCCTTTTGGGGCTTTTGCTTCTCTCTCCAAGCTAGATAAGTGTTACTCTCTTGGTATCTAATGCAGTAATGCTGGATTGAAGATTTGATGCTTTTCTCTCAACACCTGTCAAAAGCATTTCCTTCCCCAAAGCCACAGCCCTCTCCTCTTCAATTAATCACTTTCATTCATTACCTAATCCATTACCCAATAAACACTGATCACTATATCCTGGGGAAGAAGCAGTAGGTGAGAATAAAAGTAATCTATTTGAATATCAATTTCCTTATCAACTATTAAAACCCCCATTTGTCCAGACTCTCTAAGGTTCAGAGGCCTGTCTAAATAAACATTGTTTTTTCTGGAGATGCTACTGATACTTGTCAGAGTTTTTACCCCACTCGTGGCTTTACAAAGTTATTGTTAGCACCTGAAGGAAAAGTGACCATCTGAAAGAACTGTTCTGCTTTAAAAACCCATAGGGTCTTTCTAATGCTGTCCAATCTTTCCACCAGCTTGTGGTGCCATGGTTAGGCTTTGATTAATCACTCACTTATCTAATTCTCACACAGTGACACTGCTAGCACTGAGAATACTTCTCAATTATCCATTTCTTCCACAGTTCTTGGGACAGGATCCTAGAGGATGCCTGTGAACAGGTTGGAGACTTGTATGAGTGGACTCTAGGTCTGTTTAAAATGCTCTTGCTGGAGCTATCTGTAGCAGGGAAAATGTCCTTAGGTGGCAATGCTGACAGGCTTCACCTATCTAAGCTGTTGAATGTTCTCCAGCACTATTCAGCTATAGAAATCTATTTGTAGGACACAGATTTGAAATCTCATTTAGAATCACTATGGTTGGAAAAGACCTCTAAGATCATCAAGTCCAATCATCTACCTATCACCACCATGCCACTAAACAATGTCCCTAAGTACTACATCTAGATGTTTTTAAACCCCTCCAGGGCTGGTGACTCCAGCACCTCCCTGGGCAGCCTGGGCCAGTGCCTAACAACTCCTTCTGTGAAGGATTTTTTCCTAATATCCAATCCAAACCTCCCCTGGTGCAACTTGAGGCCATTTCCTTTTGTCCTATCACTGGTAACCTGGGAGAAGAGACTAACATCCACCTCACTCCAACCTCCTTTCAGGCAGTTGTAGAGAGAGATAAGGTCTCCCCTGAGCCTCTTCTTCCTCAGAGCAAACAAGCCCAGATCCCTAAGCTGCTCCTCCTAAAAATTATTCTCCAGACCCTTCACCAGCCTTGATGCCCTTCCCTGGACATGCTCCAGCAACTCAATGCCTTTCTTGTAATGTAATGTTCTTGTAGAGTAATATTCTACAAATATTACTCTAAATCAGGGCATATGTCTCAGCTATTTCCTCCCATTTTATGTGAAAGGTATAGTAAGATTATCTGTGGTCACACAATAATTTATCATATTTCTTACTACTCAGACATCTCCCTGAATGTCAGAAGAAGGTCTGGGAGACAGGGAATATACAAGGGAATACACACATTGACCAGCTGCTTTCTGGGTTGTTGATATGGTAACATGCATCTCTCCTTCATCACCCTTTTCTGCTCCTGACTTTCAAGATCACTTGTCTAACATGTGACAAGCCTATCCTAAACCCCACATTTTAATAAGCTTAAAGTCTTCCAACTACATTAATTCTCAAACTTGCCAATATCTTTTAAAGATTGCAAATTAGACAACAGCTTTGTATTAAGTCTAGCCACCAAATTGCATTGTCATACAGTGGAAGAAATGACAAAATAAGACCTGAGATCCGAAGCTGCTTAAGCCAACACAGCTTATGTATTAAATCTGCCTGTGTACAACTGGCTCTATCCAGAATCATTTGCTCCAGTGCCTTCATTCTTTGTCCTGCCAGACTGCTCCAGGTCTTCAACTACTTCCATCATGTTCCCTGCCATGAGCTCCACAGCACTCCCTCAAGTCAGGGAACATCTGTAAGCACAAGCATGCTTCCAGGCTGCCCATGGGGAGACCATTCACCTGCTCCAAGCAGAGCAGCTCCTTTGGTGCATCTCAAGCTCCAAAGGACAGTCATGAGCTGCCATTTATTTCCGTTCAGTTGTTTATATTGCTTCCAAGGCAGCTGAATTTAGATATAGAGAACACACAGAACAGGCAGGGCTTCTCAGAGAGCAGAGTTTCCAGCTTCAATTTGCTCTGTACCAGCTAAAGTAGGTAGTGGGAGCATGTCCTCACCATGCTGAGGGACTTGGTGAGCTGCAGACAGATAAAAGAGTACATGTAGCCCCTGCTTGCAGAGGCACTGGTAGGGGAAGAGGCTTGCTGGGCAGACATTCCAAATTTGGATAGAGTGGGAAACAGAAATAAAGATTCCCTGTCTCTTGGGTTATACACCCAGATAGCACACTACTGTAAACCCCTCTGGGATCCTTGGAAGACAACTAAATGGATAGGCACAAAATATCAGCAGTAAGCCCTGACAGTAGCAATTCCTGTCCAGTGAGGTGATAGAAATCCAGTCCAGCACTTTGCCTTCTAGTGGTGATCAACTCAAAGGTTCAGCAGGAAATCTGCAGAGATTTCCATAAGTCAGTACACTTCACACTTTCAAAGAAGTGTTCCCTGTTACAGGTTACTGTGGGATGGGGAGATACATCAGAACTTTCTCTATGTGAGAGGATGTATCTCGCTTTCCACCATCCTGCAACAAAAGCAATCAATCATGGCTCAGAGAGGACAAACAGTTGGGCAGCTCGGACAGATAAAGCCAAGAATGGCAACCTAGACCCACCTTTGTCTTTCCAGCACCCAATACCTTTGAGTTGTCCATCTCTTTAAGCAAGCCCAAGGAGGTATCAACTGCATCTAGTTGCACAAAAAGGCAAAAACCTCTCTTCAGAAGATCTAACACATCAAATCTGCCCTCTGCATAAACAAAGTCTTCCTTTGTCTTTCCCCTTCTTGATGGGGATCTTGATTACTTCTGCTTGATACATTTTCCTGTGCACTGTCTGATTGCTGGCTTTTCAGGGCACAGCACACATCTAACTCCATTTTCTTCTCCAATTTCCCTTTTATTGCTAGTAGCAGATCCCATTGCTCCAAGTTAGGATACATGGAGATACAAAGTCAGCCCCTCAAGAAGTGTGCACATTAATGCAGTGAAGCAGCCCAAAATACAACCAGATGTTGCAACCCTTTGGAGTGTTTCCCTTTTGGCTCCATTTAGTGTTCACTTCAACAGCCTCTGTAGCTTGCAAACATTACACATGGTTTGCTACACGAGATGCTCCTCAGGAGCTCCTATGCCCATCTATTTGTAGTGCTTTGTCCTCTCTCTTTCCAGAGTTATATCAGAAATGGGAAACAGGAGCAGCTTTCTGCTGTGGGACAGAAAGCTGTGCATTCCCAAGACCACCTGCTCATTTCCCCCAGTGTTTCCCATATTCTCAAATTCAAATCATTGCCCTGAGCAGGCCAAATGTAAGTAAGAAGGTGCTTTGCTCCCCTCCAAGACCATGGAGAAGCAGCTGTCTGCACTTTTAGCAGCTGCTGAATACAAACAGTTAGCTTGGGTGAAGTTTCTCCTCCCCAGTCCTTCAATTTGACAATGATGCCCTAAGTGCAGCAAAGTTTTATGCTTCTCTTATTACCTAAGGCACTCAAATCCTGAGTATTTCAGTGGAGGAAAGGTGAGCCAGTCTGAACCAGCTGGGAAGAAAGACAAATGACAAACCATCCTGAACCTCATCTGAGCAGCTTGTGAGTTTGAAGGAGCACTGTGGTTCTATTTTACCTCATTAGCTTTCATTCCCTTGCTTTTCCATGCATCCCACAAGCTGTGTGAAGCTCTCTGTGGAAAGGAAACCTGCTTCAGAAGGGGAGGAGGCCATGCCCTAGAGCCTCTTGAGAAGGGATGTAGTGCTTGGGAGGCTCCAGAGAAGCATGCACAGGCCATGGGGAAGGATCACAGGCGTGCTACCTGTGCGTGCCCCTTGGGAAAGATGTGCTGTTGTTCCAATGGATCTTACAAATAATGCAGAAATTGCCATGCCAGATTCTCTGGACAGTGCTACACATAGGTGATCCCTTCTAGCCTCAAGATTTAGCTACAGTAAAATCTCACCATACTTCCATTTTATTCCTTAAGGTAAGGAAAATTTCTCTGCAAAGCCCAGCTACAGGTTTTGGGTTCTTTTTCAGTTCAAGAGAGCCAACATTTTGTTCTCAGAAAATTCTGAGGTTATTTCTCTTCTCTGAGATTGACTACTTTTTGTTACCCACTCTTTGAGCCATGAGAAAAGAAAGTGTGTGTCTTAAAAGCTGCTCTTACTGACTGGAGCAGAGCTATTCTAGGTGCCTTGTGAGAGTGGTTCACAGCTGTTTTTGGGGGGGGCAGCTGTATCCATTCACAAACCAGAAACTCCTCCTTCTGTGCCTGTTGTCTCCCTCTTTTTGAACCTGGTGGTTTGACACAAGTAAGGTTTTGTGGAGCCTAAGCAATGCTGCTGGTGAGATCACCCAGGTGATCTTCCAGACAGGGATTGGCATCATAGACTATTCCTCATATCAGAGCTCAGCAGCAGCACTGCAAATGCCTGGGAAGCTAGTTTTTAGCTTGATGTTAATGATTTATAGTGTTACTACAGCTGTAGTCTCTCTGGAGCAAATAGTTGAGTCTGTTTCACTAAAACTTTAAACACAACCTCAGCCAGTGGTAATAACAGTTTGTAGCCTCATCCTCTCAAATGTGAGGGAGGCAGGTTGTCCAGTCAAAGGTCAAATAAAGGCTGGCTCTTGAGAAAATGTGAAATACTCTTGGAAGCAAAGGTGATTTGACTCACACCTTTGGCAGGCTGCTAAGGAAACACCATGGAGATGCCCAGCAGGAAATGCACCCCAGGCACTACCTTGCACCAACCCTGGGAGTCCAAACATGGAGAGGAGTCTTGTGGTCTCCATAAGGGAGGTCATAATCTCAAAAGGCTAAGAAAAAGAGTGGGATTGAACCACACAATTCCTCTACACCCCTCATGGTGAAGGGGCTAGGACTTTGCTCTCATTTCATATATTCCTATGTGCAAACACAACTCAGACCAAATATGAGCAAGGTTGTCCCTACACTCAGCACTTTCCCTGGGAGCCAGCTGATCAGCTAGAGAGAAGTGGCAGCCATGTGACATCACACTATTTATTCTCTGAATTTATTTATTCATTTTCTATTGAGGACACACTAATCTTCCCCCAAATTCATCTTCTCAGAAGCTGCAAAATACATTTTCCAGTCTTGTTGACCCTTTGGCTTTATGGGAATGGCAGTCTGATATATGATCTGATAATCATATTACATACCTGAATGCTGCCTTTCATCCAGTCCCTGGTGGGGGTTGGCTAAGAATCACACCAAATGAATACTGATTGGGTGGCATTTACACACCAGGCATCCTGACTGGCTACATAACAGGAAAGCATGAAGGTCACTTGCCCAATTGTTTTGTGCTTTAGTCAATATTGTCCCATGTGCTCCAGCAGCCCTGTTTTCAGAGAGTATTATCTAATTGAAAACCAAATGTCTGCATCAGAACACCAGCCAGGAGGGTTCACCCAGATCTCTCCTTTTCTCTGTGCCACAACCACTTGTATTTGATGCTTAACCACTCTCATCTCTACCAGGAGAAAAACAGAATGAGAGCTTATTTGAACACTCTCCACGAGACAGGTGGAAGCTGAAATGGCAGAGAGGGGAGGGGTAAGCATGGTTTCCAAGGAGTTGGAAAGAAAAGCTAGGGAAAAGGGTAGCAATAAATATAGCTCCATGAATATTGATGCAAATCTTTAAAAACCATAGTTTTGTGTTTGTGCTGGTTGCCTTTCAGACTTATTCTTGTGCCTTCTTCTGAAGGAGCCCCAGTGACTCAATTTGACAAATGCTGGGGAATATCTGAAGCAAGCAAGCTCTGTATTTGTAAATATATTTGCACCTGTAACCCAACTCTAAACCACTTTTGTGCTTACCATAAATGCACATCTGTTCCATGCCATCAAAAAGACCAGAAATGCCTCAGAATCACAGAATGGTTAAGGTTGGAAGGGACCACCAGACGTCCTCTAGAACTACAGGATGTCAGGCAGTGCTAGGACTAGGGGGAATGGAGCCAAGCTTGAGCAGGGGAGATTTAGGTTGGCTGTTAGGAAGAAGTTGTTCCCCAGGAGGGTGAGAAGACACTGTGCCAGCTTGCCCAGAGAGGTGGTGGCAGCTCCATCCCTGGCAGTGTTGCAGGCCAGGCTGGCTGGGGCTGGGAGCAAGCTGCTCTAGTGCCAGGTATCCCTGCCCATGGCAGGGTAGTTGGAACTAGATGAGCTTGAAGATCCCTTCCAACCTTGACAATTCTCATAACTGGTGTCATGGAGATATTTCTTTCAGGAAGAAAAAGGGGGGCACAAAAAGATCCTTGGCTTATAGAGTGTTCCACAGGAGGGCAGGGACAGACATGAGCACAGAACCCAGGACATGAATGTTAGCATTTCAGTGAAGGACCATCAAGGATCACTTGTACAACAGCCCTCAATTACTGAGCACGTGAGCAGCTGAGGGATGAACCCTGCCAAAGATCTGCCTCCACACCTCTGCCTGGGCAGCAGTGGCTCATTCCCTGAGTGTTGGCCAAGCTCCCTGTGGCACAGCAAAAGCACTCCTGTTCCAATAACTGCCACTCAGCTTCACCCCAGCCATAGCTGATGGACAGAAATTGTTATGGAGAGGAAATTTAACCATCTTCTCTGACTTCCTCTCTCTCTGGCTAAAAAAGAGCGAGCCAGCAAACACAGATGATTGCATAATTGGTTATTGATGAGCGCCAAGGGCTCAGCAACTGTTTGCACTGAGAGGCAAATCTCTGATGGTGCATGATGTCAGCATTGATCTGCTTTACCAACAGAATGAAACATCCTTCCTGTGCAGAGTCAGAACTAAGAGACAATTGCCCAGTAAACGTGGAGCAGGGAAGTGGCTGGTCTGCCTGAGCGAGAGATAGATGCCTGTTGCCTTCCTTGCTGGTGCCATTCTATTGCTATGGAGATAAACACCTACAACAAAGCTGTCTGCTGGATGCTATGGCTGCTGGAGCTGCAGAGCAGGGTCAAAAGCTTTTCCATCAAAGCAAACTCTGCTTATTCAGAAATGAAAAGCACTTCCCTAGAATTTACACTCTGATGTCAAGCAGTTGATGGGGACTGGTGAAGCCCCAGACAAGCAGGTGCCACCAGATGCTCCATGTTTCCAAACCCTACTCTTTGTGACCCTCTGCTGCACTTTAATGGCATAAACCTGGGGCTCTTCAACTTGCTCTTCTTTAACTTTTTATCTTCCACTGCTTTTTATTCTTTCCTCCCTCTTTCTAACCCCAAAGACCTTTGGAGAAGGCTCCTTTCTCTACCCTGGTTTAGTTCACCTCTGCTTTTCCTCCTCTGTCAATGCATGGGTTTCTTCCTCACCATGCTTCTCCATTTCCCTTTCTGCCTCCATTTTCTTTGCTTAGGTCTATATATACCATCCTTTCACTCTCTAAATCTACCTCTACCCTTTCACTCTCTAAATCCATCCTCCATGCTCTCTCCTTCTGTCTGTCTTTGCCACCTGCCAATTCCAAGCCTCTCTGTGCTTTCCAGTTCTTTTCTTCCCTGATGCCATTTTAATTATTGGCAGATTCTCTGCTTGCTTTCCTCTCTTTCTCTCTCCTTCCCCCTCTTCTCTCCCTCAGGGACTCAAACTTGTCTCTCCCCATTTGTTTCAGGGATGCCATTGCTGTGGGATTTTAGACAATCACAGGTTGGTTTGTTTTTATCATCACACTCTTCTTCTGCTGTAGAGCTGCTTGTCACTTCATTTTGCTCTTTCTGCCTCCCCCAGCCAGAGCATCATTATGTCCTTTCTGTGTCTGAGCCCATCATTTCCCACTGAGGCCATCATTATTAACCATGCTGGGAGATGTATGAGCAGCGGTCAGCAGGGTCAGCAGGGCTCTGTTTCAAATTGATAGGAAGCTGAAATGGAAGTGGCATGGCAGGAAAAGGGAAGAGCCAAGTGGAAAGGAAGCAGTGGCACCTAGCAGGCTTGTGGGGAGAGCTGGCAGCTGAGCTGGAGAGGTCTGCAGCACCTACAACCCTGGCAGCCTCACCGGAATTAACATCCTCCATTGCAACCAGGCTGGCTGCAGGCAGCGAGCGTGAAGGATTCTCCCCGATCCAGACACTGCCTGTTGCACTCTAGATCAAGCCTCATTTTACAGCAACACATCTCTGTCAGCCTCCTTGACATCTCCAGGCCACACAGAAATTCCTTTCAATTAAAGAACTTGAAGGAGATCCCATTACTGCAGCAGGTATCTCAAGTGCAGGAAAGGGGTGGAAGAGAAGCTGGCAGCACTGAGTCAAGGGGGAAAAGGAGGCAACAGGCTATGAATATTGTTTCCTGATGTTAACATGGAGAGAAGTGTCAGTTCCCAGTGCAATGTGATTGGTGGGATGAGGGGAGAGCATCTCTGACAACTGCATTGTGGCATGGCCTGTGACAATCTCCAAAAACAAAGGAAATAGTCTGTGTTTGCAGCCAGAGGAGTGGAGAAGGGCAAAGTGCAGAAGACATTCAGGAGCTGGGAAGCTCAGTCTTCAGGCCTGATGAGCCTTGAGACCCACAGCAGTGCTTATTTAAGGAGCCAAAGGAGCAGAAGCAGGGCGAGGCTGACTCATGGTCCCCTCAAAGATGCTGTTTATGAAGTGTCTGTGTGTCAGGTTCTTGCCTGTGGCAGGCATCAGGTAGGGCAGGCTCCTTCCCCCCATGAGCATCTGCTCCACACTCTCTGCCAACTACCTCTCTTTTACTCTCCTAGCCACTGAACTTCCAGCTCTTAGCATGAAGAGGAGCTCCAGCCACACTCATTTATAGGGCAAACCCTATGGAGACTGCCATACCCCTCCAGGCAACAGCATCCTGAGACAGCAAACCTTCTTATCTTCTTACACAACAACTCAGTACAAACTGCACTCCTTTCAGTTACTTGCAGGGGTTTTAATGGCCCTGATCCTTCACACTTATGTGTCCAGGAATTTTAAGTAAAGTTACCTTTTAAAATGGCCTTCAGAACACTGAGAAATGCATATGGGAAAAATTGCTCAGCCAGCTCTGTCTCTGCTGCCTTTCCCCACAGGCATCATTTAGTTATTGCCTGCATATAAATTAGGCAGGCTTTGACAGAAGAGCTATTGACAAGGGTACCTCACTCCATTTTCTTGTTCTGACCTGGGGAATTCTAGAGTGGAAAGAACCTACATTACAAATGGTCAGGAAAAGGACAGTCAAGTAACAGAGGGACTGCTTTGGCATAAAAGTTGTATGCCACATCCTTACCTTCACTAGGCTGATGTGTAGTAGGTGCTCTGGTCTTTGGGTTTGCAGGTTAGCCAGCTAAATGAGTAGCCTTTGCCAAGGTCAGTATTTTTAACAGTACCTTTATATTTAAAGTCACTTTCAGAAAAACTGCTCTGGACAACCACCCTGAACAAAATCCCTCCTTATGAACCCATTCCCAGCATCTTCAGCATGATGCCATCCCATTGCCACAGCAATGTGAAGAGGAGTCCAAGTGCATTCTGTTTGTAATCTTAATTTGGAATTTCCAAGTTAGGGTTTGAGAGGGGGAAATAGGGAATTTGCAACATTTCCTCTGAGATTTATCATCACTGCCTAACCACTAGATTAAAACAGGAATTGGCAAAGGGAAAGATAACATACAGGCAAAAGGGAACAATGGGACAAGAGATCAGCATAACAAGGAAAATCACAGCCACAAGGCAATGGTTGCCACTACTATATGCATTTGTAGGCTGGAAACATGCCACCTTCCCATTTTAAGTTTAATTACCTGTACAATTTCCAGACACTGGCCATGAAGGCTGTAAACTCTGAGGAAGTCTTGAGGCCTTTGCAAAGTACATGAAAACAACTTTGATTGTATAATTGAATTTCCCCACACTCACACCCCCTCCTTTTTGTCATCAAAGTCATCCCTGTCAAAAGCAACTGATTAAAATGCAGTTGGGGCTTACAGACCAAATTATAAGATGAGAAATTGCTAGGGAGAGTGTTCCACACCTGAAATGCAACTCAGTTTTTGACTCATTCTCTTCTCCAAGCTCTGTAAGACATCTATTCCTGAAAAAACTGTTCCCTGGACATGACATTTGGGCTATATATATTTTTTTTTCCTGCAGGGAAGTGTTTTGAGTGCTCAAGATGAATCCTTGCATGATCTGGGTCCTGATAACATATAGTCACAGTGTCAAGCCCACAGGATCACAGAATGTTAGGGTTTGAAAGGGACCTCTGGAGATCATCTCTAGTCCAATGCCCCTGCAAGAGCAGGAGAACCTAGAGAGGTTAGTTTGATGTAGTTCTCATGTCTAGATCCATTCTAGGAGACCTTCCCTAACCCTCAGATCTGAAGTCATCTCAAAGCTGCCTCAAAACAACCACCACTAAACAGGTTTGACTGCTCTTGTGTGCAATACAATCAATTCCAACCAATCTCCCTATCTACTGTAAACTTCTATTCCCACAGCCTCCCCCAGCAGTCACAGCACCATGGGTGAAGTCACACAAGCTTTTTCCTTCAGTATTTTCCCAGTTGGAAATAGAAATCTAGGCAGGGAAGCTTAGAGACATTTTACTGGAAGTGTCCATAGGATTTTGTGGGGATGCGGCCAAGATGCTTTCTCCTGAGAGGTCTTCATAAATCACTTGGCATCTCCACCACCATTCCTCTCAAGGCTTGTCACAAACACAATAGCAACCACAACCCTATTATTTTTTTAGTATAAGCTAGGCCAAACATATGGGAAGTCTTAGAGAAAATGATTCATCATTTTGGTAGAATATTAAATGCAGACATTTTTAAAATGCCTACAAGTTAGTGTGTGGGCAAGGAAGCTCAAAGTGGTCACAGTGTTTTCTGGAAGAGAGCTGCACTAATGAAATACTTCTGCATTCCCATAAATAGAACTTGGGGAAAACATTCACCCTTCTAGAAAATAAACTTTCCCAGTACAGCTGGGGATTTAAGCCAATAACTGCGGGCAAATTACAAGAAGTCATGCAAAAAGCTAGAAAACCATCTGAGGAATGAAATCAATCCATTTGCACAAGCTGTCCTCTGGTCAACACCTCAAGAGTGGTCTAAGACCTTTTCAGGATGCTTCTAACTTGGTTTAAATGAACAAAGTAGTTTTTCAGCTGAAGTTTGGCTGAGTAGCTTAGATTTGGAGGTAGATTGAACACAGGTAGGTGCCAAGAGGTGTGTTACAACTTTATCTCTGTGAAGAGTGCTTCAAAAGTCAGAGCTACTTGGCTTTCCATTCAGGACATGGCACATTTTAGTTTGACTACAGAGGATTACAGGAGGCCTCCTCTTTTTCACTGGTAGAACTTCACTACCTTTTCCCCCAACACTCTAAGCTCAAAGATGCTGCACAACTCTTCTTTCCAACCCCTCACCCCCACCTATAGAGAGTTTCATGGATGCTCAGTGCCCCTCGCCCTTGTGTGCACTGTGACCAAAAGCCAGTGACAGAAGACCTGACACTTCCTATTCATCATCTACCTTTGTCAAACTGCCTCCTAGAAAACCCCCTCTCTGTAGCATGGAGAGCATCCCTCTGCAGCAGGTGAGAGTGTCACAGTATATCAGGGGTTGGAAGGGCCCTAGAAAGATCATCTAGTGCAACCCCCCTGCCAGAGCAGGATCACCTAGACCAGCTCACACAGCAATGTGTCCAGGCAGCTCTGCAATGGCTCCAGACAAGGAGACTCCACAGCCTCCTGGGCAGCCTGGGCCAGTGCTCTGGCACCTGAACTGCAAACAAGTTTCTCCTC
>VWZO01003061.1:0-32673 GCA_013396975.1 Bucco capensis | reverse complement strand
TCCCTGCCCATGTCTCTAGCCTGTCCAGGTCACTCTGGATGGCAGCACAGCCTCCTGGCATGTCAGCCATTCCTCCAAGCTTGGGATCATCCACAAACTTGCTGAGGGAACACTCTACCCCTTCATCCAGATCATTCCTAGGAGGTTCCTGAGGCACCCCTTGAGCTTGACTCTGTGAGGATATATACCCTTCCCTCCTGGATCAGGCAATGTGTTACTGCTCTAGCACTCATGGATTTACTGAAGCTGCTTCTGCTTAGAGTAACCTCCCTTGATCAGCCACACACTCTTCTGCTGTGGCTTCAGGAGAGCTAGCTGTGTTCTTCTATTGACAGGACACAACATATTCACCCCTCATTGCTCCACGCAGCTGGATGGGTTAGGTGTATCACCAAGAAAAGATGACTTCCCTCTGAGTACAAGACAAAATGAGGGATAGCACAGAGTCAAACTCTCCCCTACAAGGGAAAAAACCCTCAATCTTATGTAGAGAGGTGGTCTTGGAACATTCAGTCTCTGGCTCACAGATCAGCCTGGAGAAACACCTTCACTTCCAAACACATCGATGACTCCCAGACTGTCAGGAGAAAACCAGACAAGGGGCAACCCTTGGCTGCTTTTAAAACAGTGCTGCATTGATTCTTCCTTGAGATACAAAACAGTGAGTGAGATGAAATCTCCTCTTACTCAAGCCTTATTTTTCATAATTATGCATCTTTAGTGTTTCACAACGACCAATTTAATCACTTTTGCCGTTTAGAGGGCTATAACAGCCAATCATGGTAATGGGTTTGGTATTTGGTAGGAACCATTTAATGCCCAAGAGCCCTTGTTCGGAGCCACTTGATGCCACTTAAGTTTGACAGACAGACTCTCATTAGCACGAGTTGCAAAACCTCTCAGATGAAGCTCATTTCTTTTAAACAAACTCTGCTCAGTGATCCCCAAAGTCTCTGAGAGAGGAAATTTTGAGTTCGCTTCAGATCCGTGCAGGGCAATGGAAATTCATCAGCATATTTTGCCCTAGTGAGGGCTTTCTATGAAATTCTCTATCTTCTCTCCTCAGAGTTGTTCTCTCATACCTTGTACATAAGCTCTGATCCCATTTGGCTAGCCAGTGCCTGTCACCTGGAAACCCATCTAGGATTATGTGACCTTTCCTTTCCACAAGTAAACCTCTTGATGAGCTTGGGCTCCATGCTGACCAGCCTGCACCTGCCTCTAAGGCACAGCTCCACAATGCAATTGTTTCCTGCTGGGAACTACCAACTACACATTTGGAAACCTTTAAAAATATCCACAGAGCTCTGGCTGATGCTAAAAGTGCTGCCTTTGCTTTTGCCATTCCTGCTACTCCATTTGTTCTTTGGATAGTAACCTACAATGCAAAAAAAAAATAAAGGTCAGGGTCACTGAAACTGCTTTAAAAGCTCTCAAACACAAGCAGGTCTGCAAGCCCAACTCACATCATGCCCAACAGCTCTGATGACACTCATAGGGCCAACAATGCTGAATACCTGCTTCAAATGCAACCAAAGAAGACCTCCTTACACAGCTGCCATGACAAGCAGGGTTGTATTTGCCACAAACATAGATGGAAGCTTATGAGAAATCTCAGACTGCTGCAGTAAGGCTATGCAGGGAAAGACAGAGGTTTTTTACTCAAGGACTTACACAGCACAAGGCATAGCTTCCCCTTAATGGACAGGCTAACAACTCAGCATTACTATCAAGGAGCAATGTCAGATGTGTGGATTAAACCCAATGAATCCATTCACCTCTGCAATGTTCCCCAAGAACAGATTTGCCCTTTACATTTCCACTCTTTCCCATTATATCACAACCATTGCACGTGCAATGAGACTGAAAGTTGTAAATGTAGGAGTACTAAAAGGGAAATCTGTTGATTTATGGACACGTAACCCCTGGGTGACAGAAGAAAGGCATATTTTGTGGCACAGTCTGATGGGACAGAGTTAACATCTCACCCTGTTTGAAAATGCTTCAGTAAGGCAGCTAGGTAAAAAAAAACAGTATGTTGAGCTAAAGGAGTCAAGATCAGTGATTAGAAAAGAAAACTCCACATTCAACACTGCTTGCAGCTAATGTCCTCATCTTCCCCACTTCTCTCTGACACATGAAATGGTAACCTGAGAGAATGGGTGGTGGGTTGCCCAGTATCTAGACAGTCTAAATAGATCTTGTGTCTAAACCACCATGTTTGATTCAAAGACAACTAAGGTAGGATTAAAATAGACTCTTTTCTTTCACCAGGCACACAAAGACAAACCCACAACACTACAAGGCACTCAGGGCACCTGCCCAAAGCTGAAGAGAGCATTAAACAATGTTATGATATATTACTTGAGAAATAGCCTGATGCCCCTTAATTAGAGGCTGCCTGCTAAGGTACACTCAGCAGGAGAAGAGTTAAGGTTGCATTTGTAACCTTAAATCTCACCTTACTTGCCTTGTGAGTACTTAAGAGTGCAACTTTAATGTGTTCTTATCAGAGCATTTTTATTGAGCCATTACTAACATCAGTTAGATACAATCAAGCTCTTCCCAGATCCCCCTCCTCCTCTGCAGCCCTTACCTGAGCCACACACAACAGGAGATTCAAAGGAAGCATTTAACTCAGCCTCTGCTGTCATTCTGCAGGCACCCAGCACCACCAATTCCCCAACAGCTTCCTTACATGGGACTAGGGTTTCTGTTGCTATCTTGCATGCCCTGGGCTAGCCTGTACATTGCAGGAAATTCTCTACTGATAATGAATAAGTTCCCTTGACACTGGCTGCTCATTAATCCATTATTTTACTCCTCTAATTACTTTTGTCTGAGTTAACAGTCTCCTTCCCTCATCTCACACAGGAGATGCTGCATGGCAAATGTGACTTTTCTTTGTTCGCAAGTCCCTTACAGCTCCTGCTCTATGCATGGACTCAGAGATCCATCTTGGAATTTCCTGAGGCACAAGCCAGCCTTTCCCATGGAGTGACTTGCCTCTCCACCTGCCTGTATTCCACCCAAGTTACACTCCATGCAGCTTCTGAGCTGGGGCTTGCTGAAGGAATGAATGTCTAGGGAATGTCAGCTTCTTATCTTCACCTGTGTCATCCCCTGGAAAGCTCCCAAGAGCTACAAGGAATCCTCCTCACAGCAAGTCAAGTGGTTGTAGATCTCCCTGCAGGAAATAGGGACACTTACCATTTCACAGAGCAAGGACCATCTATCTGTGCATGCCCTGACTTCCATTTACAACAGCAGCCTTTACCCAAAGACTAATAGTCAGCACAAATTACCTTTAAGTCCCTTGGGCAGAAGGGGAGACAGAAGCAGGAACCAATTACTTATTTGCTTGGAAGATGCCCAAGTACAGCAAAGATAAATGCAGTAGATAAAACCGAGCATGTCAGAGAAAGGCTGGAGTTGCAAAGTTTGCAGCCTGATCCAAGTTCCAGCAATTCAGGGAATTTCTGAAGTTTTGTTTCTTGGTATGACTGACACTAAAAAGACTTCTTCTCTGTCCCATTCATGCAGCTGAATGTAGTTTAGCTCCAGCTAGACATGTGCAACAGGACACTGACCCCCAGGCATCCTTACAAGAAGCCCAGGGACCTCCTGACAGGCTGCATTGCTCTTTCTTCTGCCTACCCCCAACTGCTGCTGCTTCATCTCCCATCGGTGCCTTTCACAGAATCACAGAACATTCATGGCTGGAAATGACCTCTCACATCACCAAGTCCAACAAAACAAACAAACAAACAATCCCCCAAAAAACCCAACAACAAAAAAACCCAAACAAAACAAACCACCACATAACCCCTGCCCTCACTAGAGCATGTCCTGGAGCACCACATCTACACATTTCTTAAACACCTCCAGGGATGGAGACTGAACCACCTCCCTGGGAAGGCTGTGCCAGTGCCTCACCACTCTTGCTGGAAAGAATTTCTTCCTAATATCCAATCTAACCCCACCCTGTCTCAACTTCAAACCATTCCCTCTGCTTCTGTCATTAGTTCCTAAGGAGAAGAGGCCAACCCCCACCTCTCTACAAGCTCCTTTCAGGTAGTTGTAGAGGGCAATGAGGTCTCCCTTCAGCCTCCTCTTCTCCAGACTAAACATGCCCAGCTCCCTCAGCCTCTCCTCACATGGCTTGTCCTCTAAACCCCTCACAAGCCTGGTAGCTCTCCTCTGGACACACTCCAGCATCTCAATGTCCTTCCTGTAATGAGGGACCCAGAACTGAACATAGTACTCCAGCTGAGGCCTCACAAGCACCTGGGGTACAAGCCAGGTCACTGTGGGCTCTAGGAGCTGCCCAGTAAAGTGTGCCATGGATATGGTCCTGTCCTCACTCCATGACCCTTCCACTCTGCTATGGCCCTCAGTCAACATAACAACAACTGAAATCCTCATGCTCAGTGCTTTCCCAGGCTATCACTACCTGCATTACACTTTTCCTGCTGGTGGCCTGTGCTGATCCTTTTTTGTTAGGATATGCTCAGCCTTCAAATGGCTCAAAGTCATCCCAAACTGAGTGTGAGCTTCAAAAGGCTGCATCAGACAGACATCACCATGTTCTTCCCTGGATGGCCCTGCACTCACCATCCCTTCCTAGCCTCCCTGCTGTGCTCCTGTGCTCCAGGAATGCTGCAGTGAGCACTCTTTGGGAGTTTATGAGAAGGACAATTTGTTCAGGCAGTGCATGAAAAAATGCAGAGTACCTGAGGAGAGTCATATTTCTCAGGTGCTGTTCAGAGAGAAGGGAAAAGTAACTGAAGAAGCAATGAGAACAACTGACTTTGGATCGTGCATCTCCTAAGAAAAATCCCTCAATCATGTTTTCAGTCTCTCACATTTATGTTTAGACAAGACAAAGAGGCATGTTCTGAAGACACATCTCTGAAATGCTTAGAAAGGAGGTTGAGGAAGGCAAAAAAAAAAGCCCAAATATTCACATCACCAGTTGTAGCCTTGCATTACCAAAACAGCTCACTGCCTTCAGCTTCTACTGGGGCTGTATCCAGACCCAGAAGAAGAGCTCCACACTGCAGGAAGCTGAATGAAACCTAGCCTTGCTGTCATCATGGCAAGCAGGTTCAGGATGCCTTGCCCCCAGAGCTGGCCTTTTCCTTGCCTTGGGTCTATCCCTGTAAATTGTGTTTTCCTTCCTGTTTCTCCCTGCACTTACCTATTCTCTCATTCATTATTTTCCAGCTACTGATAGAGCTAGGATATATAAGCCAAGTGGATTCACCAGTGGGATTGGTGTGGGGTGGAGGTAAAGGCAAGAGACAATCAGATGAAGCTAGGAGGAGGAGTGAAGGCTTTGTGGCTATATGGGAAACTCCCTTGAGACATCAGTGTGCTGGCAGAATCCATGTGCTGCAGTGGCTGCTGTCATCCATGCTCCCTGGGCTCTGAGAGGAGATGAGATAGTAGCTCTGGCTCAAGTGCAGAATCTCTCAGGCACTGAACTTAGTGAAGCCACTGAGATCAGATGAAGTCAGGTAACAGCATAATAACAAAAATGGTGAAGTCTCTCTCTTTAAAAATGAAGAAAATGCAGAGAACAGCTATAGGCTACTACTTTAACTTTCCCTTTTTATTGGTATCTCTCTCCTACTGTGAAGAGTGAATGAGAAATATGATTGCCCAAAGTGAAAATACTTACACATTATAGCTACAAGGGGAAAAAAAAAACCCCACAGCCTTTCCAATTCCTTCTTAAGGATGCNGGAAAAAAAAAAAAAAACCCACAGCCTTTCCATTTCCTTCTTAAGGATGTTTGAATTCAAACTATTAAATTTAAAACATTGTGAATTTTTTCTCTCTCTTTAATTCATACTCAACCTCTCTGTATCTTTACAAGCACATTTAAATTTTCAGGTGTGAACTACAGCTGTAAAAACAGAGCTGCCAGCAGGGAATATGACCTCTAGATGGCAGGGGAGATGAGATCCACTCCTAAAATATCAGTCTTTTGCCCCTGTGAACCCAGAGATATTCTGTCACCAAACAAGTAGCTCCAAGAGACCCAAAGCAGACTCATTAGTTCAGATCACTAGAGGGAGACAAGATAATACATAAACAGTGTCTTGCACTCAATAACATTCACAGAATCACAGAGTCCTTAAGGTTGGAAGAGACCTCTAAGATCATCAAGTCCAATCATCTACCTATAGCACCATGACACTAAACCATAAATACCATATCTATACTTTTCTTAAACCCATCCAGGGAAGATGACTCCAGCACCTCCTGGGCAGCCTGGGCCAATGCCTAACAACCCTTTCAGGGAAGAAATACTTCTTGACATCCAATCTAAACCTCCCCTGGTGCAACATGAGGCCATTTCCTCTTGTCATCTCACTGGTAACCCAAGAGAAGAGACCTATCCCCATCTCACCCCAACCTCCTTGCAGGTAGTAGTAGAGAGTGATAAGCTCTCCCCTGAGCCTCATCTTCCTCAGACTAAAAAAAGTCAGTTCCCTTAGCTGCTTCTCATAAGACTTACTTGTTTTGCTGCAGTTAACTACTTATATGTAGGACACAAGAGTGCTCAATGGCAGCTTTGGAGCACAGGGAAGGAGGGCAAGAAAGATGGTGTCTACCACACTAGGTAGGGTACAGCAGACCTTTTTCCCTTTTCATCTTTGTCATGACAGGAAAATCCCTTAATTTCAGTGGGATTCTTCAAGACTGGCTTATAGAAAAAGAGGAGAGAAAGAAGCAGCTAGTTATTTTTGAATAGCCCTACTAATCAGGAAAGTCTCCATTGAGAAGCACTGTCTTGAGGGGAGGGGCAGTGACTGCACAGCAATATTACAGTGTGCAATGAACTAGAAAAATGCTGCTGTGCTCTAGGTGGATCAAAGTTTTCATAGGGCCACAAACCAGCCTAGCCTTTAAAATGTCATGGCTGACTAGAAGTGGTACTCATCTGGGAGAAGGAAAAATGGAGGCAACTCTACCAGACTCCAGCTAGCTCTAAAGATCAGCATTTCTGTGTGGCAGGAAAGTTGGTACACAACTGCCACATCTTCCTAGCAACAGCACAGAAAATCTTGCCAGAGGTAGAGCAACCAAACACTGATCAAAAGAATCCAACCACTGCTGAAGGCAGCAGGACAAATGTCCTCCTTACAAACTTCCTCACCTCTTCCCTAGAAATGCCAAAATGCTTCAAATCTGTTTGATTTGAATCAAAGCTGTTAAGAAAATGAAGTCTTCATGCATCATCAGTGAAACAGCATCACAGACCTCAGGAACTGAAAGGGACACTATTACCATAGGAGGGAATCTCTAGGCACAGAAGGAAGAAATCAAAGCTCTCCAGTGTTTTGGGGAGAAAGTACATCCAGGACTTAAGTTTAATGCAGGTGAGGAAGGGAGCAAGGGGTGGCTCCTGGTTGTGGGCCATGCACTAAGAGAGGAAGTGGGAAGCAAACAGAGGTTGAAATAACTATGGATGCCTTCTGGAGAAGCCCTGGAAAAGCTGAAACTTTAGCTTGTTTCCCAGGTTCTTTGTAAGCCAGCATCCTTTTCTCTTTTTTTATGCCTATAATGTTGGATAAGATGAAGACTAGACCAAGAGAGAAAAAGACACCTCAGGGAGAATCCTAAACCAAACACAGAGTGTAGAAGAGGCAAAGCGAGAGGTCTCTGCAGAAGATGAGACCATGTTTTTGCCAGAGAGTATTTTAGGAATGCAAGGGAAAAAACAAAAAAGGAGGGAAACCAGACCTGGTTAAAAGTCAGGTTGCCTACAGAGTTGACTTGTGCTGACTGAATGAGGTTTTTTTGCTTATCTTCTTTGGGCATAAACTGGCTTCTCCTGTGCAACAAAAAGCGCAGTAGCAAGGCCTTGGGCTTTGACAGCAATGAGGCAAATAAAAAACAGAACATAAAGATCAGAGTGACCCATGTGAACTACATGGTCATTCTGAATCTCATGCTTTCAGAGAGCTCTCTGCTTCCCTCATGTTCAATGTTGAGCCCTACAAGGAGACCAGCTTACACTGGAGGGAGACACAGGAGTGAGCGGGGGTGTGAGAGAATCTGTCTCTTCCAGTTTAAGTCTCACCCTGATCTCCAGTAATTGAGCCCCAAAGCATGAAGTTTAACATCCTTCTCAATAGTTCTGTTGTGAATAACAAGAATATCCAGATTTGTTCGCATTATCCTCAGGAAGACACAAACTGTTTTGACTCTTGCCAAGTTCTAGTCTTTAAATAACTTTCCATGGCAATGAGTGCTACAGCTGTTTATGAACTTATTGGATGTATACTGTCTCAATTACACAGAGCATGCAGGCTCTCTGCTGTATTCACTATCCCTTCTAAACTTCCAAGGCTATGGTAAATTCTCTAAGACTCAATGAGAATTTCTAGCATCCTCTAGGGAGGATCAGACTGGCATATTTGACAAGCCTTCCCATCTCCTTTCATTTTATGCTGTGACATGAAACTTAGGTGTTGCAATCAATACTTATCTGCTTTGCTCTAGACTGGTTTATGTGGCGTGATCACCACTGTAATAACTAAGGGGGGTTTTTTTTTTTGAGCCAAAGTGGGTATCTTTAGACTGTCAGGTAGGATTTGGGAGAATTCAGACTGTTCTCTTAATGACCTTGCTGGGCTGAGGCAACAACTGTCCATGTTGATATTGCTGCTAAGCAAATTCACAGGAGGCCACTCTTCAGGGCTTCTGTTGGGAGGGAGTTTATTGGTAAGAATATGAACATGCATTAACTTTTATTTTTCCCAGGAAGCTCTTTTTCAGCCAACCAGGCATTTAGTATGCCTCTGGATAAGATGGAGATATGAGGAATGATAAGTGTTAAAGCCTATAGACTGTGATCTCAGCAGCTTATGGGCAGAGAGAAGTCACATTAGTCTGAATAAATGTAACTCAAGTAAGTTGTGAAGTACAACTAAGATGAGCTCAAAGCAGGCATTGCCTACCATCTGTAAACTACCTTATTGGACTCTTTTCTTGGCTGTGTTAGTTGTTATCTTGGTGCACAGCACTGGGAAAACAGAGCATGTCCTAACATAACTAGCCATAGATGGGTAGGCTGCCTGTGGTTGCCCACACAGAAGGTGTCAGCATGATAAATGATCCATGGCCCTGTGCTGGGACCTTGCCCAGGCTGTGGTGCAACTGCTGGAAATGTGATTGGACTGCATTCACTGAGGAACAAATAATCTCTACCTTCTCAGGCCATGGATCATGGAGGTTATGAGTTAATATGAAGGAGAAGAAAACAACAGGATAACAGCCACTCTTTGTACAAAGCTACAGAGGGGATTTTGCCCCTTTCAAGAGATGAGAGGCTGTAGCATATCCCCTAGGGAATTATTTCCAATGCTGACAAGTGCTAACTCATGTAGTCTGTGTAGGAAATCATCAATACTCATCCCTACTCTAACTAAACAAATCACAGCTTCCCTGACAAATCCAGTTCAGAGAGCTGCTACAGTCCTTTGCATGGTTTATCATCACAAACTGGCATGACAAAAGTCATAGGGCACTTCAGGCTTGATAAGCCCACAGCCATGCCCTGAATCCCAGGAAAGGGACTGGGCTATGAGCAAGGAGATGCTTGCTTGCCTGTTGCTGGAAGCTGCAGGTCAGTGATCTCAGAAGAGAGCTCTGCTGGCTGGAGAAGAGCTAATGAAGCTGTTTTGTGCTCCCAGGCCATGCCTATTACACTATCCCCAACTAGACAGACCAGGTTGCCAATGTCCTACAGCATAGTCAGGTAATGAAGAAAATGGTCTGGCTGACTCTCTCCCCCCCACTCTGTCAAAACTCCATCAGTCAATCATCTGAAAAGGAATGGAAGTGGAGCAAGCACTTGCATCATTCTGAGGGATGTCTTTCCTGATTTCTTTAAATTGAAGCTGATCTGTATGGCCATTCACCATCAGAATTACTATTTTCCCCCCCTTGCCTGCCTTCCTGCCAGGTGTCAGTGCTACAGTCAGCAACTACAGTCACACTTTAGCTATCATGCAGGGTAAGGAGAGGGCTTTTTTGTTTTATGGGTTGCTTGAGGACTTTTTAGTTGATGTGAGAAAAATGCCTAGTTCAACCTCTCACTGAAGGACCAGCAAAGGAAGTGCTACAGCATTTTATAAAGCAATTTTTCAAGCTTGCCAGATAGATAGGCAGATGAGTGGTCTATGAGCACTCCTGAGGCCCAGCAGCATTTAAATCAACTAGCACATGCCTCCCTGCCTTCTTTGCATAAGCAGCAACACCTCCTTCCCTTCCTATTTGTATCTTCCACTTCCTAGCCCACAAGAAATAAATCATTTCTGTGGTCCTAACCCAGGTAATTAGCCAACAAACACTATTGACGAAGGCAGTGAATGAAAGAAACGGCAGACAAACTCACTAATGAACTCCTTCAGGAAAGCACACAAAGAAAAAGTAATTTGGATGTCTCACCACCCCCACCACCCCCACCACACACCAATGCTGGTTTAATTTCACAATCTGTCCATTCAAAACCTCCTCCACAAGCTCAATAACACTCGACTCTTCCAGTTCTGCAGTCACGAGTTTCGCGGCGGAAAAAAAAACCCCCAAGGAGAGAGCTACATTTTAGAAACCTTTACAATGATCTAAAATAGCTCTTTGATGCATAGCAGATGTCTTCAAAACTAGCATAAACGAAGCCAAAATGCCTTGCAATTCTGGAAAAGGGAGATTCCAAGATAAGAGGCATTTCTCACTGCAGCAGCTCTGGAATAGATTTGGAATTTGTATTAATTGTCAACCTCAAGGAAAACATTTCAAAAAAAGCCCCTCTGTGCCCCATTTTAGAGGAGTGCCTTATGGGGCTACATGCTGCTCAAAGACCTGATGTCTGCCTAAAAGCAGTTTCCTCTGTACCCATAACAGATGGTTTCAGAAAAAAGGGGGAAAAAAGAGAGAGAACAACAAGCAAGAGAGCGTGGAAGGCACAGTTAGATCGCAGAACAAAACTGGTGAGCTCTGCTTTATTCTGTCTCCACCCTGCTCTTCACTCATCTTGCAGATCAAATGAGACATGGAGGTTAGTGACTGGTGAGTGGTTGCCCTTCATCTCTGGTTCTAGTTGGTTAGGAAAGGGGTGCTTGGCTGGCTTCACTTTAGAGGGGAGGAGTGAGGATGGATTGGAAGGGGCCCAGTGAGGTGGCACTGAGACATGCTGACAAAGGAACACCTCTGAGACACACAGCACAGGAGAAATAAGTGTGAAGGGATGTTACAAGAAAGAGATGGACGTGCTGGAAGGTGCCCAGAGAAGGGCCACAAGGATGATCAGAGGGCTAGAGCACCTCTCCTATGAGAACAGGCTGAGAGAGTTGGGATTGTTCAGTCAGGAGAAGAGAAGGCTCCAAGGAGACCTTCTTGTGGCCTTCCAGGATCTGCAGGGGCTACAAGAGGACTGGTGAGGGACTTTTTAGGATATCAGGTAGTGATAGGACTAGGGGGAATGGATCCAAGCTTGAGGAGGGGTTATTTAGATTAGACATTAGGCAGAAGTTGTTCCCCAGGAGGGTGAGGAGCCACTGTGCCAGGTTGCCCAGAGAGGTGGTGGCAGCCCCAGCCCTGGCAGCGTTGCAGGCCAGGCTGGCTGGGGCTGGGAGCAAGCTGCTCTAGTGGCAGATGTCCCTGCCTATGGCAGGGGGGTTGGAACTAGATGATCTTGAAGGTCCCTTCCAACCCTGACAATTCTAGGATTCTATGACATGCTGGAAAACCAAACAACAGATCCAAGAAAACTAACCCTGGAATCAAAGCAAGGCTGGGATACGCCAGCCCTGAGGGAATATCCAGAATGAAGACTTGCTCTGAAGAGCCTTTTTCAAAGGCAGAAGTCTGTGCCTGATAGAATAGAGTAGGTGGTACAGCTGGAAAAAACCCACCAAGCACAAACACAGAGTGATGAGTCAGGACAAGCACCTTCTTATTACTGCTCTGAACAATGCATCTCACACACAGCAGGCCTTAGTTTTCATGAAGATTGAAGCTTGTGTCCTTGCAACGCTCTAAACTTGGACAAAGTTAGGCTGTGCTCACAGAAGAGCTAACAAGTGTTTCCTACTTGAACACAAAGGCAAAGTTAGATGGAGGACTGAAAGAAAGATGCAGCATTAAGATGGAAAATTTGACTTAAGAGCAGAAGTGTCAAAGCTAGAAGATTCTACATACGTAACTAAAGGTGAAAAAAAAGGTTTTATTTCCCTATATATCCAAACGGCACAGTCATGCTTAATAGTTAAAATAGCAGGGGAGGAATGTCAGGTAGTGCAGATGACACCACAGAGGAACAGTGTTCCTCTCATCAGCTCTGCTCCTCCCACCTCTTCCTGGCAAATCTTTGCCCATCTTCCTTCTTTTGCTATTGCAAAAAATGGGCCAGAAATACAAACTGCCTATCTGGCTTTCCTATACATGAAAGCTCTGGAAGGGACTGGCTGAAGGGATGAGACATGATATCTGAGCAACTCCACAGGCCCCCAAAACAGGGTCTTCTGATGAAACCCTTGGATTGAGCTATATTCCAGTGTGTCATTCCACCTTTCTCTCTCCAGCCTTTTTCTGGCTGCTGAATTGCAGTAGATATCTTGACTGTCTGTAGTATGTGCAGGAAGCTTTTACTCTGCCTATCCAACCCTTTACATATATGGGAGAATCACAGAAGACTACTCATTGTGGCCTTACCAATGCTTTCTACCTAGATTCTACCTAGATTTCTAGAGAAATCTACCTCTTGTTCTCATCCTACCAATACATCTTTAGGGTATGAAGGTTTCCTTGCAACTCAGGCTGCTAACTCCATCGAGTCTGACTACTGAAGAGATACTCTCCTGCCAAGCATGCTACATCCTTGAGCATGGAAGGCACAGTTAGGTAGCAGAACAGAACTGCTGAGTTCTACTTTAGTCTATCTCCACCCTGCTCTTCACTCATCTTGCAGATCAGGCATCTTCTTTACTCACCTCACAAGGCACAGGAAGACTATCTACCAAAGTGGAAAGTAATATGAAATCAGCTGTGCCACTGTTTGCCTCTCCCTTTCAAGGCAAATAATTGGGAAGCAAATTCCATGGTTTTCAGAAAGAACCTCTTCTATGTAATATCTAATCAGAAATCCTTTCCCCTCACTCTCTGGCACCAGCAGTTTTTTTCTCCACCACCATGCTGTGCATTATCAGCAGTAACAATTGGGGCAACTAGATGAAGAGCAAAGCTAAAGAGAATTACAGCTCCAATTCTGTAAGAGCATCTACTGAAGTAATTTATTTGCTCCCTCAGACAACCTGGCTATTGTGCCTGGGAAATCACACTGCAAAACAAGCTTGCAGTGTATTGAAGAGTCTTGCCACTTTTCTTACAGCTGCCCGTATCGCTACTGACGTTTTCTGCTGATGTTGGAAGAGGAGGAAACAGTAACACAGTTCACAAATCACCAGCAGAGCTGAGTCTCTTACCTGTTGGGGTGAGATGCCTCCAGGTGATGACAGGCTCAGGACGCCCATTTGCAATGCACACCAGGGTCACATTGCTGCCCTCATTCACCGTGATGTCCGAGGAGATATTGGAGATCTTTGGTGGAACTGTGAAGACAAAAGCAAGTTGGACCTTGTTACCCAGACTTCTGGAGGGCAGCTTGACTCATTAACCTAGCTACCTATTAACCAGACTCCTTTCCCAGGCTATACTCCTCATTGCTTCCTGACTTTCTGATATTATACAGAATCACAGAACATTCATGGTGGAAATGACCTCTCACATCACCAAGTCCAACAAAACAAACAAACCCCCACAAAAACCAACAACAAAAAAACCCANCCCTTCTTCTGCTCACCACACTATTCCTGATCCAAGCCAGGATGCTGTTGGCCTTCTTGGCCACCTGGGCACACTGCTGGCTCATATTCAGCCAACATAATATCTATTGCTGCTTCAAGGATCTGCAGGTAGAAACGGCCTTTGCTGCAAATGTGATGCTTTGTGTTGGGAGAGGTTTGGGGACCTTCATCAAATAACCTCAAAGACCTTGCCTGACTGCCCCAAGGTTGCACAGAAAGAGTCAGCAGGCTCCAAGGAGGGTTCCAGCTAATTTTTACCCTCCAAACATTCCCAGACACAGTTTCTGCAGGGTGCCAGGCCTCAAGGCACTGCCTCAGAGCATGTATTAGTGATTGCTACCTCCCATGGGCAGATAGAACTCATGCAACCACAAGCTCACTGGAAACGGAACCAGAGAGCTTATTTTTGCTGTGATTGCCATGGTGAGGTAAGAAGCAGGGACATGTGCCATGGCTAACAGGAATTTGCTGAGGGAAGGCACAACAGCCAGAACAGGAAGATTTCTGCAGCATCTTTCAGGCAAGAGGGATCCCCCAGGGGCTGCCTGCAGTAGGTAGCTTCTGGCTGACTGCACCTCACCAAAAGCATGGTAGGATCTTTAAAGATACACAAGACCAATCATAGCTTGAGCATTCAGGATCCCTAAAAACCTTCCAAGCTGACTGAGTTTGTGTCATGGGCCAAAATGACCACATTTGGACCTGAAGAGTACCTCCAGGTGTGGAGCATGCCAGCTTACTGGCCTCCAAACAGACCAGGCTGTTGTAGTCTTTGCTCTCTCACATCCAGGTCTTGTTTCCACACTTCACACCCTGGAATTGGTGAGGGAGTTTGACTAAAAATGAATCTTCTAATTTTTTTCCCCCTCTTATTTTCAGCTTCTGAATTTGTGTGTAGTGAGGAATGAAACAACATCATTTTCTGGTTTGCTTACCACAGAGTAAACAGAGAGCAGCCTCCCCCTCCCCTTCCTTGGCAGGAGAGGCTGATGGTCCTTTGGAGGCAAAGCTGCCTATGAGCTAGGTGGGGAAAAGGAAATGGAGCCTGAAGAGAGCAGCTCACCACTTCAGCTGTGTTGCTGGATTCATAGGAATAGTGTTTACAACCCACAGCTCATTAGCCCCTCTCTGCAGGCCTCAAACTCAGGGGCCACAGCTTCAGCTTCGATGGCCACAGGACCACCTTGGAAGAAGAGGACTTGTCTAACAAAATGAGGCAGACATGTCTTTGTCAACAGGCTCAGTCACTCAGGCAAGAAGGGATTTAAGCTAGGCAGAGGTCCTAGCAGAATGGTGCAATGCCAGCCAAAGTGGTTGAGGAAGAGAGCAGCAAAAGTCACTGTGGAGCATCAGCAGCAGAGCTGCAGTTAGCACATGTGTACCCTGCCACTTTCCAAAGCCATCAAGTCAGTTTAGTTTGCAGAGGATCAAGGAAACCCAACAAATACAAACACATCTGACCATGCTGATCAAATGCCCAAGAGGAGGAGCCTGTGTCCAGATGGCCACTTCTTCAGATGAGGGGGAAAAAAAAGGGAATCCAAGACTGAAATCCTGTTAGGATTATAACAGCTGCTTCCTTTCAGCTGCCACCTTGGCCAAAGGGCTGGGGAATAGGGTAAGAAACAGTTTTCTTGTGAATTTAAAACCTGATTTGGATTCCTTTACCTAGAACCCAAAGCCAGCTAGCATTAAAAATGACTGGCTCTTAGTGGACAGTAATTTCACTCAGATAAAAAGTCAGGAGACTTCTAATTTTCAGGTGTCAAGCCAACATGTTAAAATGCCAAAACTGTCAGCACCAGCAACAGTTAGCATCACCTCCTTGGCACTTGTCATTAGTTTGCACACACCTTTTTAGGACAGTCTCAAAATGAGAAGCTTTGACCTTATTATTTTTCCCCCGTGTGTGGGTTGTGTTATGTTTTCACAGTTCCCAGACTACTGGAAGAAGGGTTGCTGAGAATAACACCTTTTAGGACCAGGACCTTCTAGGTGTCACAGCCTCCTTTTCCTGAGCCATCTCTTGTTGACCCTCAACTAAAAAACCCTTTTGCCTCTGGCCTCTCTGAGCAATTAGCACAGGCAAAACCACAGCCTGCAGACCCACAGGAGGGGAAGCACAGCAGCTAAACAGCACTTTCAGACAGTTTTCATATTCAGCTTAACAACATGTCCCTCCAGGGGAGATAAGGCTGCTGCTGGATCCTTCTAGCTCCAGGAAGCATGGGAAAGCACTGCCAGGCTTTGTGGTCCTGCTGAAAAAGCTCAACTCACTCCCCAAATTCCTCCCTTTCAGTGTAAATGGTAATATGGGGTAACCATTACCCTGTGTCTAGGATCCACGTGGATAGGGCAGGGAGCAGAGACCAACATGAAAGGAAGCACAATGCAGTACTCCCACTGCTCCATTCCCAGAGAGGTAGGATGCCCTATCCATGCCAGGCACAGATGGAAATGAGCTCTGAGAAGAATGGCTTAAAGCTGACATATTTGTTTCTTCTACATATCATATCTCCAGGACAAGCCTGATGCCAGCTCAGCATCTCATCTAACATGTCACTGACAGTTGATAACAAACCCCCAAGTAAGCAGCAGCCACTCTCCTTGAGGAGCAGGAGACCTGCAAGGCAGGAGCAGGGCAAGGGCAGAGAAGTTGTAGGGTGCCTTTGGCTAGCAGAGAGCTGAGAGGGTAGCAGGGCAAGAGTGATGCAAGGTGTGGGAATTCAAGTCCCAAGTTAGGCACAGTGACAGAACTAGGTAGCAGAGGCTTGCAAAGAATATCTGCTTGCACCAAGCCTCTTCTAGTTAATTGCCATCAATCCTTCACTTTCATGACAACTGCAACTCACATTAATTTAAATAAGAAGAAAGACAGAGACATGAAAAATAGAGCACGCTCCCCCAGTGCAATCACTGTTGCTCTCAAGATGAAAGAAGTGATTTGTTTCCAGAAAACATTACTGTGTCTCAAAAAACACCCACTCCAGCACTTACTACAAACCAGGGGCTGCATATGGAAGGCAGCAAGGAAATGGCAAACAAGAGAACACGCAAACATCTGCTGTTGTTATGCTTGTCTTTTATGACCAAAACCCTTTAGAGCTCAAAACTCCTCCTGAGCTATTACCTGGGATGATGTGGGAGGGCTGGATCAGCTTTATCATTCCAGCCTATGGAAGTAGGCAAGGAGTAGCACTCCACCTCTAAGCTTCCAGGAACTGAATCAGCCCAATGGTGAAGAGATGTGAGCTCACATCCAAGAGACCAGCTCCTGAGTATTTTCCCAGGAGTGCAATGGGGAGTGGAACAAGGAAGTATCAAGGCCACCCTTGCTGAAGGGTATATAACCAGCAACATCTCTAAAGAGCTTTTCCTAACTTAGTTGACACTGAAATTGGCCATGCCACAGGTCCCAAATGGTTCAAATACCTGCCTTTTGATCAGACAGAGCTTTGCTTAAGACCCTTAGGATGCAGCAGGAGCAGCTACTCCCCAACCTGAAATTACACTACTTAACAGTCAGGTATTTTGTCAATAAGCCACAAAAGACACTGGGAAAAAAAACCACTAAACTAAACCAAACCAACAGAGCTCTTATTGCCACTCTACAGACCTCTGAAACAGCAATAGCTATTTAATCCCTTCCAAGATACAGAAGCAAACACTACTGAAAATTCCTAGGCAAGCCCATGAGCTCCATTTAAGTGTTCTAACTTGTCCCAAGAAGGGCACCTTGGATACAAATGGAGTAAGTCATGGCAACCCCTTCCCTGTATCCTCATTAGTCAGTTGCTTCCTCCAGCCTATTTACCTTCCTCTCTGCTGGCAAATAGGACCCCCATCTGTTGGAGAAAATTAAGATTCCCACCCACTAATTCACAGCAGCCCCTGGCTTTCAGGGCAAAAAGAAAACATCAGGACCTCTCTCCAAAGTCAAAGGAACTTTGTAGCCACTAAAGCCCTCGGCAGGTGCCTATCAATTAGCCTCGAGAGTTCTCATTTCCTTGTTTCCAGCTCCCAATTAACAACACTTTGCAACAAACACAAAGAGGCTAATAAGCCCAAGGCAGAGGTAGGGGGGATGCTGACCATCAGATGGCCTCAGAACGTTTTAGAGTTACCACCTTGCTCAGCACGATTAGGGGTCCTTTCCTGGGGCAATTAATTGACAGCAAATTGGCCTCATTAGTCATTGTTTAGTTAAAGTGGTTATTGGGGAAGAGAGGGCCTAAAGAAGGGGCTGAGCTGCTAAACACAACTAAATGGTTTAATTTCCTTCTTCTTTGTGCAGCAGGCTAATCACAGCTCTTTACAGCCATAAGGAGAAACAGCTTGTTGCTGCTTAGGTCTGCAAAGAGAGCAAGCTGAGGGCTAGAAAAGGAAAATCCAGCCACCCTTTGGGATGTGGCATGCTAATGTTTCTGAAGCACTTTGCAGACACAATGTGACATGAGACCCAAGATGTGTTTGTTCCAGTCTGATTTGTGCTGCAGCCTCAGCCAGAGGGAGATGAAGCTGTCACCAGGGTGGAAGGGCAGACAGTGAAGTTGTTCAGCTTTATGGAAGAGAGTGGACTCTGAAACATCCTTCTGACCTTCTGCTCTGCTAGGCTTGTTTCACTCTGCCAGTGTCTGTCTCTCAGTGTTAAAGCTTCTGGTGAAGTAGAGGCAAATGCTGAAGGCTTGGTTTTATTTTGTCAAAACAACAACAAAAAAAACACCTCTCAAAAGACACTACAGTGTTTTTACAAGGTGTAAAAATTGCTTCTTTCTATTGTCTGATAGGAGATGCCTTGCCATATCCATCCCTGGAGGCCTTTAGGGAATAGTCTATCCCAACCAGAGCATGGAAACCACTTAAAGGGATGATCTGCAGTTCCCAGCCCACATGTATTCCCACACTGTTCTGCCCCAGCCTGGCATATATCCATCCATCTGAGCATCTGATGCCAAGAGAGGTTGGGCTGAAGGAGATGCAAGGGCTGCTTGCTTGGGCCTTGCATCTTGGTGAGCTTTTCTCATCGTGCAGCTGAGCTTCACCCACTGACATGCCACAGATGAAATGGTTAAAATCAAGATGAGGATTACACACAATGACCTGACTAGGAGAAGAGAAGCAGACAGGATGCTGTAAATGGAAGCCATGTGCAAAGCCCTCCCAGTTTGCTGAGCTGGGTAGTGTATCAGAGCTCACTGTATTTGAAAGTAAGAGCTGACAAGCCAAACCAGTTTATCCAAAGAAAGGCTTTGCCTCATTCAATCTACACAGAATCACAGAATGTCAGGGGTTGGAAGGGACCTAGAAAGATCATCTAGTCCAACCCCCCCTGTCAGAGCAGGATCACCTAGAACAGCTCACACAGCAATGTGTCCAGGCAGCTCTGCAATGGCTCCAGACAAGGAGACTCCACAGCCTCCTGGGCAGCCTGGGCCAGTGCTCTGGCATCCTCACTGCAAACAAGTTTCTCCTCAGCTTAATACTAAACCTCCTGTGGTCCAAAGTTAAGTGTCTGGACTATTCTGCATAAAACTGCATGGGAAACACTTCCAACAGACTGTTTCTTAGCAGAAAGCAGCACAGAGTGTAAATCTGTTGGACTATCCCATCTATGAGCTGCTGGAAAATTCAGCACAGAATTGGGCTCGATTGCTTATATTCATCCCTACAGATCATTTTTCCACACTTGGAATATCCTATCTCCATGGAATTTTCAGGAGATAAATTATTTCACTTCCTAACTGAAACAGAGAGAAAAGAATAACTTAAGTCTCGAGCCTACCTTGTTTTTCAGTGCACTAAGGTGACTTTGTGGAACAGGGATAAAAGCAGTCTCACTCCTGCTCCTAAGCCCAGCACCTCAGCTTTTAACCCAGACACCAGCCTTTTACCCTAAAGCAGTTCCAGCTCCAAGCCTTAGCTCACTCTTGGCCCAATTCTGAGAGTATTTCACCCACTCCTGGCTTTTTAGTGTCTCCTCACCAAGCTCAAGGTCATGAACCTACCCTGTGAGGCTCCTGCTGCAGCCTAGCAGTGCAGGCTCTCAGCTGCATGCTTAGCATGTAAATAAAAGCACAAAATGCCAAGTCAGGCCTATGCCTGATATCCCCTTATCACCACATTTGGGCCTCTGGATTTGAAGCATTGGCTCTTTGCTACAAAAACTTCTTTTTCTTTCCCATTAACATATCAAATTTATGCCAGGATTGCAGTGATCCACTTATCTGCAGTTTATCTCTTGAAAGGACAGCTCTGTGCATTTGCCATTCATGTTGCTCAGGTTCTTTCTGCTTGTAAAGCTGCCTGCAAGCCTTTATGGCTAACCCTCCTAGAGAAGCCTGCTGTGAAAACACAGCTTTCTTCACAGGACATGTGTAAACAACAGCACAAGTGCTTGCCACACTAATCCCCAGGGATTAACCCTTGGAATGCTGCCTAATCCCAAACACTTTTAGCACTACAGATGAATACAGCTTTTGGTCTTTCTTTCAAGTGTGTTTAGATATTCCCTTTGACCACACTCTTAAATCTGGGAAATATTTACTCATGGAACTGAAACAATGCAAAATCTTTTCTTCTGAGGAAATAATCAGCCACCCCAGATGAAAAATTCCATGACAAAAGTTATCCTTAGTGTCCAAGTCCTCCAAAATAAAGCTTTTTCACAGAAACATGAAGCATGTTGGATGTTCATTCTGTGCAGCCCACTCCTAATATGCAGCCTTTCCAGGGATTCAAGCCCAAAGGAGCTCCTTAATAGGCTTTGGACAAATTCTTGTACAGCAAGAATGGGTGATGGCTTTAAAGAAGTGTTGCAGCCAGAACAAGGACTTTTTAGGAGTCAGTTGAGAGAAAAAAGCAAGACTATGTTTTTTTTTAACTGAGTCCCATCTGTCCTTGGCTCCTGCCTGTTAAATCTTTCTTTGGGAAGTAGATTAGGGAGCACAAGGCCAGGCAGAAGAAAAAAAACACAGCCTATGTCATTGCAGGGCAAGAGGTACAAGTTCAGAGAGGGTTTCTCAGTGGAGTTTTTCTGATTAGGCAAGCAAGGGAGGAAGTTACTTTTAGCTAACACCCCACTCTGGATGAAGAAGAGGTTGCCTTGCATAGCTTTACATGCAAGAGAACCAAAACCAAAGTGTTTTGCTTGGTTGGTTTCAGACCTTGTGCTGTTGCTTATGTTCAGCTCATCAGGAGCAGACAGTACAGGCAAGAGAACAACCTTCATGAAGCACCTGATGGACATCCACACACAGGCCAAAAAGGGAAAGGCAGCTCTCTCCAGCCCCTGTTCTCAGGGTTTATCCCACAGCCTCTGTGATAAACCACAGGGTGACAAGTATAAGGCTTGTGAATTCCACATACACAAGGATCTGGCTCAGTTTCAACAGTGACAGGCCTGTCACTCAAATCAAATGCACATAGTACATGTAAAACATCTTTTATCACTAGGCTTTCCTCCCTTAGATTTTGAAACCAGTGAAGTGAAGCAGGACAGCTTGCTGTAACCACTTTTCAAGACTGCTTTCAGGCATCTAGGGGAGCAGAAAGCTAGCACAGCAATTTAGAAATGCTGGATTTGCTTCCAGTCAAAAGCATCAAGAACAAAACTAATAATCCCACACTTGGACCTTGACATGCTTTGGATAAAATTCTCTTGTGTGCAAAGTGCACAGATTTGGAGAAAAGTGTGAAGTATTGTATACCATCCTTGACCTGTAACTCTCTAACTCATGGCCTAGGTCAGTTGTCTAGTAAGGAAATGTTGCTGTTTCTCCAGTAAAAGGATTCATTTTTTCCCATTCAGCAAGTGACACACAATCTATAGTACAAAGCACCATAGCTGCTTCACTGAAGTCTCTCCTGATGCTGAAAGCCCCACCCAAAACATTACAACCAAAGAGGAACCTGAAGCAAATTCCCATCTCCAAAAAGATCACAAATTTTGAGTGTGAAAAAGAGTGAAAGTACAAACTCACATATATTTTTAGCTTGGGCTGCACAGCTGTCAAGGGTTAGGTCTGGGCCAACCACTAATCCAGGGACAGAGAGTCTCTATTATCCCCTTTTCCTCCACTCCAGGAAGAAAAAGGGAAAATTAACAGAGAGAGACTTGTGGATTGGAAATGAAATTGAAACTACTTTAATGAAAATAATAACAAGAAAATGAAATATATTTATATACACACAAAACCAATAGCACACCCAAACCTCCCTTGATGGCAACTACTTCACCATCACCACAGAACCTATAGCAGAAGGACTCACCAGCACACAGGAATCAGACTCAGGGGCTGGATCCTGGAACTCTTGGATTGAGATCAAAGAAAGAGCAGACAAAGTCCTGTAGAAACAGAGCTAAGCTTCTGATCCTCACAAGGCTCAGCTCCTCAACCTTCAAAAAAGGGAGAGCCTCCAACCTCTCCTTTTTTGTTAATTAGGTGCTAAATAGCTTAATCCTGCACCTGCTTTGCTTGGCTCTTAGGCTTTATGTAAGAGACCCTAAGGCCCAAGCTTGGTGTCAAAGTTTCAGGTACTGAATATGACATATATGGCATGGAATACCTTGCCTAGACTCAAACTAGGACACCAACACATTCTTGGATTGTCACTACTGTTGGATCCACAGATGATGGCATGCACAGTTATGAAATGCCAGCTGTGAGACCTTCAATTGTTAGCTATTGTTGAGCTTGGTGATAGCTTCAAAAGCATATTTTCTAAAGGCCAGGGTGTTATCATCAGCCATCTGAGAAGGGAAAGCCAAAGAGTTCAAGGCAAAGAATCCCTTCTGTCTGAAATGCCCATCCACACAACTCTGATCCAGCAGAAAAGAGGAAAAACCAAACACAGTACTCCTGAAGTCAAGGTGTCTTCATACAAAGTAAGCAGCTGGCTTTGAGCTGAGATGTGATTGTGGTGATCTCCTCCCCACAAATCAACCCAGAGCCAAGGTTTCTTGGGGAGGAGAGTTTTTGCTGTCCCACCACTTCCTTATCCAGCCTTTGCTGTGTGCTAAAGATGTGCTGTAAACATGCAGACAACCACGAGGGAGAGGAAGGATGGATTCCAACAGCTTTGCTCTGTAAACACATTACCAGTGCCATTTCAATTAAAGGAGCATCTCTTCCAGGCTGCCAGGCATGGGGCTTACTCCTTGTAGCCTGCAGTTTTAGCAAGACACATAACAACACTGGCTGTCCCTATTCCCTGAGAGGAGTTCAAGTCTGCCCTCTTCAAAACTGACAATTTTTTTTTGCTGGTCTCAGCATTAGCAAACTGAGGTAATTAGGAGATTCTATGCCTAGCATTGCAGAGAAATGCAGGAGACAATAGCCTCAGGTACTTAATTTCCACTGAAGCTGAGCAACATTACCCTCCCAAATTGTTTGGAGAGGCTGGGAAGAGCCTGGCTGTGAGATGCCCAGGGTTAGCTAGAAATGTGGGTGCCTACAGGAAAGAAGAAACTCAGAAGAAATAGGTAAACACTGTCCATCCAGAAGGATAAGGTTACACCTGGAAAAGGTTACCAGCACCTTGACATTGAGTGGTACAAGAGCTTTATAGACAATTTTCATCTCAGATTCTGTAAACAAATACTCCCCACCCCAGAAATGCAGTGCTACTGGCTGGAGAGCAGGAATGAGGTGATAGCCCCTGCTGGTCAACAAAAAACACTCTGAACACTTCCAGCACAGCAGGAGATCAAAAACTAAGTCCAACTGGAAAACATAAGCCATATCTCTCTGCTGGAACAGCACATCCATGTCTGAACATCTGTAATATCACAGTTAGCAGGGTAAGCAACACTAGCAACAAATGGAGGAATGACTTTGTGAGGGACTCAGGAGGTCTGGTACTCCAGGTTCAGCCATTTTCTGCTACACATTGTACTGTAACCTTGAGTAAGTCACTCCAGCTGCCTAAGGTTCCCCTTCTCACTCTTAGGGAACTACTGTGTGCAAGATGTATGGCATCTCCAGTGACTGGTACCCAACTGGTGTCACAGGAGGTGTGATGCCTTACCATCTACAGCTCCAACAGGTGAGTAGGAGGAGCAGGGGAGGAATATCTCCAAAGCCTCAGACTGTTAAAGGGAATTCCTTATGAGGTATTAGCATCCTGCAAAGTTCCTTGGCACAGCAAAAAGGCCAAATCCAAGGCAGATGAAACAGGTCTGAATATTCCCTGCTAGTATAAAGTAAAGACAAAATACTCTTTTACATGGAAGGGAATGCAAGGAGGAAAGAATCAACCCTGAGGTTCATAAATCCAAGGGAAAAAGCAGAACCCACATAACATTTTGCAAACTGAAAAGGAATAGAAGTGTAATCAGTATAGTTAGGGATACTGATGGATGATAGGGATAGACTCACACACTTTCCATTCTGATGTTCCTGATATACTGGAGTCTGCAAAAATGATTTCCTTAAAGTACAAAGAGTGATAAAAAGAAAATAAAGACACTTTGCATCAGAATGCAGTGATGAAAACTCTGCCAAAGCCTGAGGAAAAGCAGAGATATACCCAAGATGGCATCAGACTATGGATCACCCTGCCACTGGATGGGGAGCAGGCACTGATGACAAAGAGGCACAAGGGATGCAGTGCAAATACAATGTGACTCCATATCCTGGGCATATGTTTGATGTATGGAGGATTAAATGCCACACACACACACTGTCCTGGGTAGATTGTATCTAGTGCTGACAGGTACCTGAGGGATCTGTCTCTTTCTTTATATACTTTGGCAATTGCCATGCCAACAAAGGATTATGGGAGGGGGGGGGGGGTGAGAAGAAGAGATCATTTGCCACTCTAACGGAGACTTTTTCCTCTGGAGGCACTTTGTCAGGATGTTGGATTTCTTGTTAAATGATATTTCTACCAGTCTACACATATTTGGGGTTGACGAGCTCTCTTCTCCCTTTCTCTATTCCTGTGGCAGAACAGTTCATTCTTCTGGAGTTCCAAACCAATCTTAAAGCAAACATCTGATATAGAATCATAGAATCCTAGAATGGTTTGGGTTGGAAGGGACATCTGGAGCTCATCTAGTCCAACCCCCCTGCACTGGGCAGGGACATCCCCAACTAGAGCAGCTTGCCCAGAGCCCTGGCAAGCCTCACCTGGAATGCCTCCAGGGATGGCAACTCAACCACCTCCCTGGGCAACCTGGGCCAGTGTTCCACCACCCTTGTGGCGAGGAACTTCTTTCTAATATCCAGTTTAAATCTACTCTTCTCCAATTTAAAACCACTGCCCCTTGTTCTTTCACTGCAGGCCTTTGCAAACAGGCCCTCTGCAGCCTGCTTGCAAGTTCCTTTTAGGTACTGGCTTCTGGAAGTTGAAGACTGTTGCCCTCAACCACCACCCCATGCATGTTGCCAAGGCAAGAACACAGCCAAGGTGCTGCAAAAGACCAATTCCTTCCCCTCTCTGGTGAGTCCTCTGATTGATGGCTCTGTTTGTCAAGAGAGACAGACTGTCTTAAGTGTGAGATAGCTAACTATCACCTGGAGAGACTATTAGAGGGAGAAAGAGGGAGAGACAGACCAACAGAAACACAGACAGGCAGAAAGGAGAGCTGAGGAGAGGGAAAGAGGAAAGGAGTCACAGAAGAGTATAGACAAGAGCAAGACAGTAGCACTTGATGAATTAAGTTGTCAACTTTGGCATCACCTGTGTGCCTTGTCATGCCAATAAATTCATTGAAGCTGAAGCTATACTGCGAGTCAAGAGTGAGAGAGTGCTGATGGAAGGAAGAAATAACAGCCCATTTAAAGACTCAGAGCAATTTATTAGTTACCTCAGGAAGAAAGTAGTGACAATGGGGAAAGAGACATGCTTCCCCATTACGCTGGGCAGGAAAGCTCATTTTGGATTCAAGCTGTCCACCTGGGAACACTGCAGAATGTAAAAAGGTTGACAGAGACCTGGTTCAAGAAGGAGGAATGCAGGGGAGAGGCTTGCTGGGGTACAAGGGGAAAAACCCAGTGCTGTGTGCCTCAGGCCATCCCTTGATGTGCTGAGGGAAGATGCTGAGAGCAAGTAGCCAAATAACTCCAGCATGAGAGGAGCCAAAGGGTACTGAGCAAGGCCAGCATCACAGGACTGAGGGAATGCGAAGAAAAGTAGAGATGGAAAGCACATCTCTGGCACAGAGGGATGCTTTGATGGAAAGCTGGGAGGGAGATAAAGCCCTCTGCTGACTTTGAAGTTGGAAGCATGGCACTGAGATGCTGAGCTTTGGCTGGCTGTAGCAGGGAAGCACTGTGCTAAGGTGCCTTCCTGCAGAGCTAAGGAGATTGTCACCAACTCTGCAAAGCAGCCTGCACATTTCTTACAAGAGTGGCTCACAGGCTCCTGCCATCCCCCAGAACTCCAGTGAAGTCTGGTGGATGTGAATGAGGAATGGGAAAACTAACAATACAATGCCCTCACCTGCTCCCCAGGTAGCAGAATGCAGAGCCCAGAGCCACTCAGACAAGGGGTAAATATATACTATTCAAGCTCTCAACATTGAGCAGCATCTGCTCCATATTTGAGACATGCACCTATCTACCTCTTCACTCCCTTTCCTTCTTTCTCTCAGCTCATCATTTCCCACATAGGAGCTTGTGCAACCCCTGTGCTCATGGAAGTGGTCAGCTCCTCCCAAAACCTCTCTCCTATCAGCCATGGAGCCTAGGAGTCACAGAAGTTGATTTCCAAAGTAACCTGAAACCCCCCTGTGACCTCATTTGTAGCCATCCATGGCTGTTTACATTAATATGATGAGACATGTCCACTGACCCTTCCTTGCAATGAGCTGATCTCAACCAACCGCCAGGCACTGCACTGAGAAGGACACCGCACGCTCGGAGATTCATTCCTCCCATGGCCTCTGCTGCTGCATGCTCCACTGATGCCCCAGGCTCAGAGGGGAGGGAAAAGGGGGAGGAAGGAAAAAAAACACCCAGCTTCTTGCCTTGGGTAAAGGTATAGAATCACAGACCTCTAAGATCATCAAGTCCAGCCATGTACCTATCACCACCATGCCCTGAAGTACCACATCTATACGTTTCTTAACCACCTCCAGGGATGGTGACTCCAGCACCTCCCTGGGCAGCCTGGGCCAATGCTTAACAACTCTTTCAGTGAAGGAATTTTTCCTGACATCCAATCTAAACCTCCCCTGGTGCAACTTGAGGCCATTTCTTCTTGTCCTCTCACTGTTAACTTGGTAGAAGAGACCTACCCCCATCTCACTCCAACCTCCTTTCAGGGAGTTGTAGAGAGCAGAGGTGTTTCCTTCAAACAGGGAGACATTCTGACCAAGTCACACTAGTGGAGAAGCTACTCTTTTGAGCCTGAGTGAAACACTGAAGACTTACAACTGTAAAGAGAGTATTGGAGACTATGGGTAGAAGTGGGAGTGCACATGCATCGTTTTTGACAACTCCATGCACATAAAAAACATGTACAGCATAAAGCTGTTATATGTTATCTTGATGTGTGCATATACATATAAAACACACACATACTTACAATGTGTGTATAGGTAGAGATCATAGATACTGATAGAGATACCTATACACATCCTGCCATTTGCTCCTGAAACTCCCAACTTCTTTGACTGGTGGCTTGTGAGCTGCCAAACAGCCACGACAAAGCTGCTCTGATAGAGGTCCCCTGAGCTGTGTGCTGTAGCTCTGTTGGCTGCCTTCAATTTGATATCAAATGAGAACAGGGATCTCACTGAGCCAAGCTCCAATCTGATCTGACTGGTCCCCAAATCAGATCAGCTGTAGTGCCCTCAGGCTGTGGCACTGTATTAAAGTTGAGGGCAGCTTTAATCTGCTTCTTCTGTTGCACAGTGGAAGCTGTGCTTGGCCTACTGGGAAATTACTGGTACGCCCCTTGTTCGAGTAAAGTGGACATTTCTTTTCCAGGAGTTGTGATCTTTTTGTTCTTATAACTTATTTTAAATGATCGAAAGTGGTGGCTTCCAACCTTTCTCATTCCAAGGGCATCTTGCAATTTCCTAGGAAAGGTACACACACTCTATAGTGAATGCAACTCTCCTGACAATAGGTTTGGTTTTCCTGAAGTCCACAGACTTCCTGGGAGGCACAGAGTGAAGGGGAAAGATGACTCAGTGAAGGAACTAGAAGTGAGAAGGTAGCATTGTGCTCAGCTGAAGCTGCAAGTAGCCTGCAGTACAGCTCCAAGATGCCTGGACATCCATCTGCATCCATCACACTCCCTTCAGGAGAATACCACATCTTCCCCATCACTGCAAACCATGTCCTAAGGTGCATCAAACACAGCACAACCAGCCAGTCTAAAGAGATGATTATCCCACTGTATTCCCAGCCTACCTGTCCTTGTTTCCACCCTCTGTAGGTTTCCTTTTTGTGTCTGAGTTTGTCTAGGAGCTACATGTTCATCCAGACAGCCCTCCTGGTGTTTTTGCCTGACCTTCTCTTTGCTAGGATGCATGGCTTCTGAGCTCAGAGAAGGTGATCCTTGGATATTAACCAGCTTTCTTGGCCCCCTCTTCCCTGTAAGGCTTTATCCCCTGGTACTGTAACAAGCAGGCCCCTCAAAAGTCATAGAATCATAGAACAACCTGAGTTGGAAGGGACCCACAAGGATCATCAAGTCCAACTCCCATTAGGCATAGTCCAAAGTCTGCTCTCCTGAAGTCCAAGGTAGCAAGCTTGCTGTGTGCCCTCCTCACTGCCCTGAGGATTTGAACTCCATCACTTCATGGTCCCTGCAGCCAAGGCTGCCCTTGAGCTTCCTATTCCCCACTAGCCCCTCCTTGTTGGTGGGAAGCATAACACCTCTCCTTGTTGGCTTCTCTATCAGTTGGAAAAGGAAGTGCTTATGGCCTGCTGTGTAATCCCTCCAACAGATATTGGGGTGGTTGAAGCTCCCCATGAGGACCAAGGCTTGTAAACATGAGGCTCTAACCCACTCAGTCTTCCTGGTGAGGTGGCCTGGAGCAGGTGGCTGTGAGATCCATCAGCAGGACACTGGGTTGGGGATGAGGAAGGCTAGCTTCTTCCTCTGCCATGAGCATCTTGTGGCTCTGAGCCACTTGTTCCACTCCTCTTTAAAACAGCAACTTTTCCTCCTTTTCTTTTCCAGTCTAGGGACTGGCCCAGCTCTCTGTGTGCTGTGTGTGTGCAAACACAAGCAGCCTGGCTCTGACTTGAGCCTTTTGCTATTGTCACAATACAAGCCCAGAATTTGAGACTCACCACCCTGCAGTTGGACCAGGGTTGTGCTTTTTGCAAAGACCAAGTTCAGTATTCTAGGCCTATTTTTAGAAAATCTGATTTCTAGACTTGATAACTTGCAGAGTAAACAGCATNTCTGGAGCCATTGCAGAGCTGCCTGGACACATTGCTGTGTGAGCTGGTCTAGGTGATCCTGCTCTGGCAGGGGGGTTGCACTAGATGATCTTTCTAGGGCCCTTCCAACCCCTAACATTCTGTGATTAGCCAGAAAAAAAAAATCCCTTCCTCAAAAACTCATTTAAACCCAACCATGACCAACCTGCTCTCCTGGATCTGTTGAGGAGCCCAGGACACCTCAAAGGTGGTTTGCCTTTATCTGTGTCTAGCCAAGGAACAGATGAAAGTATTGTTAAGCAGTGATGGGATCATGCTAGAGGCTACAGAAAGGAAGCACAACTTCTATTTGGAAAGACTGTTATGGCAACTAATAAATAAATGAAAAGGGGTTACATTCGTGATGACATTTAAATGACTGAGGTGCCAAGTGCTTGCTAAAATATCTCATGGTCTGGAAGGAGGCAAAGAAAGAAACAGGGCTTGGACAAGCAGTGAGTAATGGTGATCTAATCAATTCAACTATTGATAAAACAGAGGTGAGAAAATGTTCAGGAGTAAAATCTCTGCAAATCATCAGCTAATGGATTAAATGCATCTGAGTGTGAGATGGAAATTAACTGATCAATTCACTCAACAGCTGCTAATTATACGTGACAAGGCACACAGAACTCCAAAAGTATAGGGAGCTCAGAGGAAAACAGCACTGGGAGAAATAGTTGAAGGCTGCCTCTTGCCACTTTAGGGTAGGACATTTGCCCCAGTGACAGAATGTCACTGTTGCTGATTGAAACCTAACTCTGCACATGTTTGAGGTCTGAAGTTCAAAAGCATGGAAAGAAAAGGGCTTTTTTCCCCCCAGTGCTTTGTAACAATTTATGACATTAAGTATAAATATATGGTACCAGAATTAACATGCCAATCTAAACAAAATTAGATGTAATGGTACAGTCAAAATGAAACCTTTTTGCCTCATTGCAGTTAAACATTTTGACACCAATGGAGTGAAACTCGAAAGTTAAAACGATTTGTTGTGACACTCATCTGTCAGAAAAATTTGTTGCATCATCACCCTCCTGCAGAAAGCTTTGAGGTCTTCCAGTAGGAAGCTACCTCACATTTTCTGATCATTGGTTTCACAATTTTGTTTTGAAGCATCATGCACAGCAATACATTCCCAACCACTTCCATGTTGGCTTGCACTATGTAGGAAATGGGCACAGGAATGTTGACAAGCTCTTCTCTCCCCTCAGGCTTGCTCTTCTCATATATTGACCTCTTGGGACTTGTTCAAAGGCAAAGCCCTAAGAGAGTCAGCAGATTGCAGGAAATAAAGAAAATAAATAAATAGTGATGATGAATTAATTGATCACCAGGGAAAAATTAGTACCAAAGTGTGATTTTTCTCTAAAGGAGAATGGAAAGGGGATCTCACTGGTGTAGTTGACCCACAAGACTGGAGCACTGAGTTTGGAATCCCCTTTTTGGAACAAGGGTAAGTGCTAAGCACACATTGAACTTACTGCTTATACCAGTGATTAAATTATTAATTCAAAGGGGCAAACCACTGTGGCTTATAAACCAGATGAAATGTCCAAATCAGGTAGCTCAAGCCTGACATTACAACACAAGCAATGCCAATTCTGGAGGTGATGAGGCCTGAGCCAGTGCATTCTTCCCGATTCATCATGCTAACTAGGTTTATCATCTCTTCTCAGCCTTCAGCTTGAGGACTTGTGAAGGTCCAGTATGTTCTCTGCATGGCCTATGATGCTATTTTTAGACTGTGTTTTAAATCCGTGGGGGAAGGGAATTCAGAGGATGCAATGTTTAATACAGTGCTTCATGAACTGATGCTAGCACATTTAATTCAATCTGTCTTGGATTAGGAGCACTGTCACGGATTGGCAATTGCCTGAAGACCCATAAACAAGGGATAATGACAAAGGGCATGTAAGACCAAAGTTGTAAGCAGGTGTGTAAGCAAGGTGCTGTAGGAATCTACAGGAGGGGCTGCTTTCATTTAACATCTTCATTAATAATCCTGAAGAAGCAGCTTACTAATGAAAGTGGTTGATGATACTCAACTGGGAGAAGCTGCAAATACTCATCAGGGCAGATGAATATCAAGAGAAACACAGGGATTAGGCAGAGGGGCATAATGAAAAGAATAGAAGAGGATAATCTGTTCTACAGAGAAAAAAAGTCAGCTCAAGGTTAGGCAAGATCATGGTGGATGAAGAGACCTGCACATCTCTTCAGACACAATGGGTGTGCAACTTTGGATCAGATTTCTCAAAGCACTGAACAATGTAAAACTGTGGGATGTCTAAACTCAAGTAAATGGTAAAGCAGTCTGGCATGCTATTAACAAGATGGAAATGTCATCTAAGGCCCAATCTAGAATACATCAGTACTGGGGATGGCACATGAGCCCATATCTACCTTCATAGATAGGTTGTATATCAATTTAATAATGCTTCAAGCATAATACTTCCCTCATTTGAGGCCCAATAAACCACACTGAAGAGGAAGGAAGGAGAACACTGAAAGTCATGCATTCAGTGTGCTTAAGAGTAATGCTGAAAAAGTAAGAGGTGACAAGAAACTCCCATGGCCAAATTACATGGCAGAAGGTTAAATTTTCAGATGAATTAAGAAGGCACCATGTGGTGGAAGACTGCTCTTCATTAGCAGCACTAAGATTGCATCTTGACTGGAACAAGTCCTTCAGGTCTGCTGCAACATCCAAAAGATGAGGGGAATAAAGGAGGAGAGGCATTCCTCAACTTGCTAAACCTAAACATGAACAGCAGCTCCTGCAAAACACCTCACTTCAACACCAAGACCAGACCAGAAAAATGCTCATCCCACAGGATTCCACAATATCAAGTGTCGGGAGGAGGGAGCCAGGCTCTGCTCAATGGCATCCAATGGTAGGACAAGAGGGAATGGGAGCAAGTTGGAGCACAGCAGGTTTAGTATTAACACGAGGAGAAACTTCTTTCCAGTGCAGGTGCCAGAGCACTGGCCCAGGCTGCCCAGGAGCCTGTGGAGTCTCCTTGTCTGGAGCCATTGCAGAGCTGCCTGGACACATTGCTGTGTGAGCTGGTCTAGGTGATCCTGCTCTGGCAGGGGGGGTTGCACTAGATGATCTTTCTAGGGCCCTTCCAACCCCTAACATTCTGTGATTCTGTACTATGTCCTTCATCTGAGATGGAGCTAGAGCACTTGCTGATAGCCAGAGAACAGCTTGGTACTTCACTCCCCAACTAACCCAGTGCTTGCAGAATTGGCCTTCCTGGCTGCAAATGCAGAAGGCCACAGGACTGCATTTGAAAGTGTTAACTGTTTTGTGGTTGTGAATCCTTGCAATTTTGCATTCCCATTACAAGACTTCCATACTTGAAAGCTTCCTTTATCATAGAATCCTAGAATCCTAGAAT
>VWZO01003058.1:40826-68334 GCA_013396975.1 Bucco capensis | reverse complement strand
TCCCTTCCAACCCTGACTGTTCTATGATTCTGTGATAATCAAGGTGTTTTTGTTTGAAAGCAACCTGTGACCATAAGTTGGGACCTTGTTGCATTGTGAGACAAGAATCTCCTTGAGCAGCGTGATAGGAGTCTCTTCTTCTCTTAAGTAAACTTTGTGCTATTACTGACAGCTTTTCTAGTGTATCTCACCAGCTATTTTGGGTGTGCCATGTGCAGCCGATCTGTCTGGAGGAAATGTTTGTAAAACTCTGAGAACTGCGTTAAAAATCTGCGTGTTTTTGTGTGCTTCATGTTTGAGTGCTGTATGAGCATGGTGATTGCAGTGATGTGCTGACTGTGGGTTTGCTGGGTGGTGCGTTCCCTGTTTCTTACCACTTAGACTTTATATGGCAGTGGTGGTTGAGAGCCTGGTGATGGGGGAGTCCTTTTAGGTCATCATCTTACAAAGTATGTGGTACCCTCTGAAATAGCATAAAAATACTTGTTTAGCTTTGAAAACATTGCCTTGTCAGGAAAAGACCTTTCTGTTTAACAAATCAAAACTACAACTGCAATTTATTCTGTGGATTGCTTTATTCTGGATTTCAAACACCTTTTGATATAACATGCCAGTAGTGCTATGTTCCCCAAGTATTTGAAACGGGGCAGCAAATTATTCTTGTATGTAATTGCTAGATAACCAATTTTTACCTTTCTTAAAAGCTACTTCAGCAGAACAGTTTTTACATATGAATTATGAGATTACTTGCAACAGTTTAAGAGAAGATCCATTAACAGATTGCACAAGTCTGGGTTTACTTGATTTGTCTCCCATCTATGGGACATCACGACTGTGAAAGCTCAGCTTCAATTCCCCTCACAGCAGTTGTGCTAAAAAAAGGAAACTGTGCCGTGTGTGGTAACAAGATCTGCTTCGGCTCTTTCAAATGCTTCTGCTGAATCTGGTGGAATAAGAGTCAAACTACACCCAAACCTAACTTTGGAGTCTAATGGTAGATTTTCAAGCTTTCTTATACCTGATAAAGTTAGTATTTAGCTAAAATTTAGCTTGTGTTTTTGCTGGTGTGTGGGGTTGTTTTTTTGTTCTTCCCCTCCCCCAAAGTCATGAATAGTTTTCTGGGCTATTTAGTAAAGCCAGTGGGATGAGATTTTGCATTCACGTGTCTCAGAGCTCAATCTTACCTCTTGGCAATTGCTGTTGTAGCAGTATTGGATAGGATCTGTATTTCCCTAACAAAATTGAGATTTTTTTCTTCGTGGAAGCTCTGAGTGTGAAGGTGTGGCTGTGCCAGCCTGGCATGAGCCCTTGCAGCCCCTGGAAGGGCACATCCTGATTCTGTCCTCCCCTTGTTCTAACTCACCTGCTCCTTCCTACCTCCTCCACTTACAGATGTGTGCAGCTGTAGGGTGGCCTAAAGTGCAAGATCAGTTTTGCTGGAAGCCATAACTTCCAAGGAAGGGGGGAAGAGAGCTTACCCCCACCAGCAACATGTCGGTACTTCATAAAGGGTTCAACTGACCCTATGTGGCCTTAATAGGATGTTTCTGAAATCAGCTGCCACTTATGGTATGTCTCATGTTTTTTTATAAACAGAATTTGTTAAAGTTGTATTTGTGCCCCACATTCCTGCTCTAGATTGTTTAAATTCAGTATGATGCCTTACTAATGTTTTCTTTCCTATGCTTTTCCTAATCCCACTGGAAGCTAACCATCATGCAGTTGTAGTAATGACACTGTCATATTGTTAGGATTAGGCAAAGGTAATTTAAGAGTTGCCCTAGGCTCTTCGTAGATGTTGTTGGTAACAACAGATGAGGAGAAGGCTGAGGTTCTCAATGACTTTTTTCCTTCCGTCTTCACTGGCAACCTCTCTCCCAACACATCCCAAGTTAAAAAACCACAAGATGTGGACCAGGGTAATGAAGTCCCTCCTGCTGTATGTGAAAGTCAGGTTCATGACCTCCTGAGGAACCTGAACATGCATAAGTCTATGGGACCTGATGAGATGCACCCCAGAGTCCTAGAAGAATTGGCTGATGTAGTCGCCAAGCCACTCTCAATAATATTTGAGAAGTCCTGGCAGTCACTTGAAGTCCCTAGTGACAGGAAGAAGGGGCATGTTATACCCATTTTCAAAAAGGGTGTAAAGGAGGACCCTGGGAACTACCGACCTGTTAGCCTTACCTCTGTGCCTGGGAAAATCATGGAGCAGATTCTCCTAGAAGTTCTGCTAAGGCATATGGAGGAGAGGGAGGTGATCAGAGACAGTCAGCATGGCTTCACTAAGGGCAGATCCTGTCTGACAAACCTAGTGGCTTTCTACGATACTGTGACTACCTCAGTGGACAAGGGACAACCTGTGGATGTGATCTATCTGGACTTGTGCAAGGCCTTTGACACAGTCCCCCACAACATTCTATTGGCCAAGTTAGAGAGCTATGGATTTGATGGGTGGACTGTTCAGTGGATAAGGAACTGGCTGGCTGACCGCATCCAGAGGGTAGTGGTTAATGGCTCAAAGTCCAGCTGGAGATCAGTGACAAGTGGTGTCCCTCAGGGCTCTGTACTGGGGCCTGTACTGTTTAATATTTTTATAAATGATATCGACAGCAGCATTGAGTGCACCATCAGCAAGTTTGCAGATGACACCAAGCTATGGGGTGCTGTTGATAAGTTGGAGGGGCAAGATGTCATCCAGAAGGACCTAGACAAGCTGGAGAGGTGGGCCCAGGTGAACCTCATGAGCTTCAACAAGACCAAGTGCAGGGTCCTACACCTGGGTCGGAACAATCCCCACTATCAATACAGGCTAGGGGATGAGATGATGGAGAGCAGCCCTGCAGAAAAGGACTTGGGAGTGCTGGTGGACAAGAAGCTGGACATGAGCAAACAGTGCACACTGGCAGCCCAGAAGGCTAATCGCATCCTGGGCTGCATCAAAAGAAGCGTGGCCAGCAGATCCAGAGAGGTGATTTTGCCACTTTACTCTGCTCTGGTGAGACCTCATCTGGAATACTGTGTCCAGTTCTGGAGCCCTCAATACAGAAAGGACATGGATCTGATGGAGCAGGTCCAGAGGAGGGCCACAAAAATGATCAGGGGGCTGGAACACCTCTCCTATGAGGACAGGCTGAAGGAGCTGGGATTGTTCAGCCTGGAGAAGAGAAGACTTTGGGGGGACCTAATAGTGACTTTCCAGTACTTAAAGGGAACTTATAAGAAGGCTGGAGAGGGCCTGTTTGCAAAGGCCTGCAGTGAAAGGACAAGGGGCAATGGTTTTAAACTGGAGAGGAGGAGATTTAAATTGGACATTAGGAAGAAGTTCCTCACCACAAGGGTGGTGGAACACTGGATCAGGTTGCCCAGGGAGGTGGTTGAGGCCCCATCTCTGGAGGCATTCAAGGCGAGGCTTGCCAGGGCTCTGGGCAAGCTGCTCTAGTTGGGGATGTCCCTGCCCAGTGCAGGGGGGTTGGACTAGATGACCTCCAGAGGTCCCTTCCAACCCTAACCATTCTATGATTCTATGATCATATAACAACCCTATAGACTTTCAAAATGCGTCTTCAAATGTATGGGAAGAAAAGATCTGCCATTAGGTAATGCAGATAGCCCCAAAACAGCTAAGATGGTCTTTTCTGTGAAGTAGCTTCCTGTTTGGGAAACAGTTTGAAGCTTTGTCCATGTGTTCTCAAGACATTGCGCTTTAAAGCTAATCTTGAAATAGAAAAAAAATTAAGTAAAGCTTTCTGGATTTCACTGCAGGCATGCAGGCAAGCTTTCTGAGATGGGAACGATGTGGACAATATCTTAGAATGATTATTTGTCACTGGGCTTGTTTGTTCATATTTAATGTAATTAAATGAGCTGTGCAACATTTTAGTTCTGATATGAATGGACAAATATTTTTATGACAAACTAGAGAAAAGTGTGTCTGTTTTTTTCACCTACAAGATTTATAGTCACTATTTATTTTTACTTTCAACTGTTGGAATGTAAACCTCTGCTAACATGTTTATTTGAATGATTCACTGGAATAGGCTTTTCTCAAGGCTTCTATTTAGGAAGAGTAGTCATGTTCTGTCCTAAAGGATATAGAGGAGCAGGTGAAGAATTGGGTTGTTTTTTCCTGTATATTCTTGACTCTGATGGACAGTGACTCAAATGGATTGGAGCAGAAGATGCTATTTGGATTGTGAAATTGCTGAAAAGAAATGTTCATTTGCAGTGTGTATGGGATTTGTGCTTCTGTGACTAACTGTCCTTTTACATTTGAACTTTTTAGACTGGCATAAGATTAGAGAATTTTCTCCTCTTTAATGGAGTGTACTTGATTTGTGAAATGGATATGGATAGTGGTGGTGGGTGAGCCGAATGCTGCTGCTGTGACCATGGGGAAGCTGAGCTGCTGAAAACACTGTGGCTGTTGGCAGAGGTATTGTGCCTCCTCCACTGTGTTTCTGTGGCCTGGAAACAGCCCCACCCTCCCACCCCCCATTATTTACTGGCCTCTCTAATTGCCTGTGTTGTCTCCCTCCTCCCTTTAAGTCTTAAATTTCTCTAACATTTGTAGCTTCTGCAACTTCTGTAATTGCAGCTGCAGGTTTGCAGTTTCTAGCATCTGTGAACCTTTCCTTAAAGAGTATCTTTTTTTAAAGTAAAAGTGAACTCAGTTTTCTGCATCTGAACAAACAAAAACACCTTAACAAAGCCTGTGTTGTCACCTTTTATACTACAGCATTATAGTAAGTCACTTGGTTGTTTTTTTTCCCTCTTATATTTCTAGGTTGTGTTTTTCCCCAGCACTAATGAATACTTACTGAAGTGTAGTATCTTAATTTGTGGCAACATGGAAACGTTTCAAGAGCTTCATTAAGAACCTTGCTGTTCTGTTTCTTCATCATCTAATTTCCCATATTAACAATTTACTTAGTTTCTTCAGAAACAAGTGTCTAGTTTTTTGGTATATTCCTATTAAAGTCATGAGTTGTTCAACAGTGTATTTTACTCTGTATCCAAGGGTGTTAGTTGCAAAGCATTTTAACTGCAGCATTTGTAGATAAATAAATCTGATCTTTTAGCCCCTGCCCCGTGCCAAAAATAATAGCACTCCCCCATCCTCTGACTTTCTTCCTTATACCTCCATCCCCTAACTTGAGTTCAGACTTATTCTTATATCTTGGAATTACTCATTTACCTTGACACCTCGTAGTACTTTTTAAGATTATGTATCTAGTATCAGAGTCTATGTCAGCATTGTATGAATTGACAATACACTTTGACAGAATGGTCTCTATAATCTAGAAATTAATTCACGGTACTTGAAGTAATCTTCCTGAAGTAGCCAAATTTCTTAGTGCTTCTTGTACTAAAAAAAAGGAGGAGGGGGCAGGAAAATACATAGTTGTGAATTCATACTGATAAATAAGAGAATCCTATGTTGAGACATTCAAAACAACTTCTATTTTTAAGAAAAGAGGAGTAGATGTGGATCAGATTTTTGGCTGTACCTGGTCAGAATGGGTGCAAATGGTTCTGGTAATCATGGTGAGACAACCTTAAGAATGGTGTTTGAATAATTACGTAGTGGACTGGAAAAGACTAGATAGTTTTTCTGGCCTTGAGCTGAACAGGTGATGCTGAGAGTAGACTTTCTGAATCCTACTACTGAGAAAGTAGACTTTCCTTGTGAACTCAGTCTCTGGATTCACAAGGTACTTTCTTAACTTTCTCTTTTGGTTTGGGTTTATTAAAAGTAATATGTTGAGACTGTTCTGTAGCTCTTTTCCCTTTCTTCCCATGGATAAATGAACAGAGTTCTCAAAATGTTACATCTCATTTTATTAGCAAGACTGCAGCAACTCTGGAATAGCCAAGAATCAAGGCAGATTCCAAAGCTTGTCTGTTTTGATAAAAATCAGGCGTTGGAGAGTCTGCTGCTGTTAATGGCTGGGCATGTAGTTTGAAAGAAATTATATTAGCACTGAATTTTCTTTATTGTGGGTAATTTTGCTAATAATCATGGAAATGAAAAAGTAGCTTGTTCTGCTGCAACTCATGCATTTTCTCATTTGAAAATGAATATAAAAAATTTAATTTGATTTTCCTTCACCCTCTATCCTCAGAGATCTATCAAATTACCCTCTGTTTTAGATTCAGACTCTTCATGAAACTTAATCATTCTGACCCCTGTGAAGTAAATATTATTCTCATTAATGGGAAAATTGCAGAACAGACAAGTAAAATTGCTTGTTTGAACTATGCAGAGCTCTTAGACATGTGGTCAAATTGCTAGACTGTGCCCATTTTCAATAAATTCTTGACAGAACTTTTTATGTAAGCTGTAATAATATTGATGCAGTCTAAGCAGACAGAATTTGTTTTCTGAAGTGTTGCATGACTCTTGCAAGAGCATAACTGTGAAATATTGTTTATAGAACAGTGTATCTTGAAATGTGGATAAATGAGCTATCTACTGAGAAGAGTAGAAAACAATTTGTAGTTTTCCTGGGGAAACAAGCAAAGAACGCTTTAAAATTTTAGCTTAACCTCACAGGGAGCATGAAGTTCCTTGAATGGGCAGAGAAATCCTCACTTTAATGGAAACTACGAGATCTGCCAAGCGAGTCAAATGGGGATGGAGATGTAAGGTGCTTGTGTTTTATGGAAGAACAGGTTATCTGTTCCCATGAAATGCAAGTTTAAAAGAGGCTTCTACACTGAAAATGGAAACCTTGGGTGCAGCAGGAGAGAATATCTTGGGTTACTTTCGTCTCTTTCAGTAGGATGGGAATAATGAATTCTGCTTTAGCTCAAAGGCAATGTGGATGAATGTTTTCTTTTTCTTGAGGGCTTGTAACATAGGAAAGCAGAAGTTTGGTTACAGATGCAGAAAACCTTGTAGCTAAAGAATTCTTTTTATTATAGTTGAATTTTGCAGGCACAGTCTGAAAATCACTTGGGGTCTCCTGTGGCTCCTGGTGCCATAACTGTGCCAACATCAGAGGGAGCATTAAACTCATTGCCCACGGTAAAGTGTGGGGAGTGATACCCATGTTCCTATAATCCTTGGATGGGTAGGATGAGCTCATTAGCCTTCTGGCAGTCATCCTAGGAGAGGGACAACTCTGATTCCAAACCCGGGCAGATGGAGCTCGTTTAGCCCTGTAAGGCCTTCCATCTAAGAGGTTAAACCTCCGTCGTAAGGACTTTGCTGCCAGCGTCCAAGCTTGCTAGGCCCTGGCAGATGAACCTTAGGACTAAAGGGTGGGTCCAGCTCTGCTCATGCTGTGTCTCACCCAAAAAAAATCCATGGCGCAGGCTCAAGGGTGCTATCCATTCTCCTCTTTTTATCAGCGCACTTGGAAAAGGCGCTGATGAGGAGCGTGGGTGGAGCCCTCCCTGGAGCTTCGTTTGCGGAGCCTAGCCACGACCGACCAGTTGAATTTTGAATTAGAGATCAAAAAAGATATTATTTAGGGAGTGTGAAACATTAGAGATTACTAGGATTTTCAGTCTGATGCAGTTTCAGAGCTTTCGAAGACTGGATAAATTCTGCTCAACAGAGTGGAATTTTTTATATTCTGTAGCTTTCATGTAAAGAGAAGTAGTTATGGTCATTTGCTATGGATGGTACAAGTTGGAAGACTCATGTCTGCCTGCTGCTTGGCTGCTGGATGACCTTGAACAACAACTCTTCTTTCTCTTTCCTAGATTACCCTTTCTTTGTATTTGGTTTAATGATATTTACCTTATCTGCAAAGCTTATCAATGGAAAGCTTCCTAACAGCAGCATATTCTCTATGGTGCTTCCTCTGGTTTCATTGACAAACTGTTTTAAAATTCCAGATGCTGAAGTCAGTCAAGGTGCCAGCTCAGTCTTTTTCTTTTAACAGCAATCAGACTGAAAGTACATATGAGGGGGAGCAAAATGGAGAAGCAGTGAGCTTTCAGATTGTGAATTTCTGCAAATTCTTTGAATTTGCCCTTCATCCTTGCTCTTCTTCTATCTGCCGTAGATGATTAGTTCTTTACTTGGCAGCAGTAACTCCTACAATGGAAAATCCTATCCCTCTCTTACAGCTTTGTTGTGACAGAAAGCTAGACTGAAAAACAATAGCACAATTTATCTGTAGACAAAAACTAGCTTTTGAGGAGGATACTGGATGACAAAAAGGGTGTGCCACTGTTTCATTTAAGGAGGGGAAGTGGGCTCTGTTTGCATTTGTTGTTGGTTTTCTCAATTTCAAACTTAAGTATTTGCATTTCTTGCTTTAATGTGTTTACTGTTGTCAGAAATAATTCCAAAGTTCACATTTTCGTGACTGTGCTCTGTAAATTCCTTTGTCAGGACTGGACAAAAGCATTAATTCATAGATGAGAAGCTCTTTCAAATCAGCACAGTCTTCTTGATATAGGCATTTTACTTGTCAGATGTGCAATTATATCAAAGATAAACATAAAGCCATACACTGTGTGGCTAGAAAAAGTGGTGTCAGTGTGAAAATGTGTAAGCCATGGTGGCTGGGAATAACCATGAAGGGTTATGACTTCCTGCACCAAAATGTTGTGCACATCAGAAGCCTCCTTTTCAGGTGAAAGGAATTTAAATGAAATTTTGTTCTATTACATCTTTTGAGAAAATTATTACAGAAAGAATTACAGTAATTGACTCTTGTTGACAGAGAAAAGTAGTTAATGAATTAAATGCAGTTTTACCAATTTTGACTGATACTGTGTAATTATGATGTCAAAGGTATTTGCATTTATATCAGACTGTAAATATGCACCAGACTTCTAGTTTACCCTTGATAAAAGAAAAACACACAAAATGAGAAGACCCAGACACCTTCCCAACCTGAGCTGAATCTCCTTTCTTTAGAAAATTAAAGTATAATTCAATTTCAAATCTCTTTTTCTGTATTGCTGTTTTACAAAAAGGTATAAGGAAGTAAAAAGGTTTCACTAGTTCAGCTTTCTTCTTTGTTCATAGTGTATCTATGAGGAATTCCTGAATGTCTTATTGTCTGAAAACCAAGAGGTAAAAATTCTGAATTTTGATGTCTGCAACAGCAGAGAATCACCTGACAGTGCTCTGTGTTCTTCAAGAGGTTGGGGGTTTTTTTGTTGTTGTTTGTCCTTTTTTTTTTCTAATAGCCTTAATCTGACTGAAGATCTCAGAGCCTGAAGGTAAAAGTCAGCCTTCCAAACTACCTTGAGCTTTTCTGTTCTCACTAAGAAGAAATAAAATTTCGTTTTACCTAAAAGTGAAATTTATGGGAGAATACAAGAGATCAGATTATTCTGGTAGTGACTCTTGAAACAAATGTTCTTTAGTTTGACAAGCTGAGCATGAAAAGATTTGCTTTATTAGTATGCAAATTCTGTGTATCTGTTTCATTTGTTGTGTAATACCTTCGTGCATTTTTTTTCATTAGAATTGTGTATCAGTATCTAGAGAGGCTTTATTAATGTGTCAGAAATAGTATTTCACTATTCACCAGGGTGTAAGTCAAGATGGCTAGAATTTTAAAGTTTAGTGGAGTTTATACATCTTCTTTTATTATAAACAACTCCAGTTTTGCTAGAAGAAGGGATTTCAATTCTTAATATTTTTATATACCTTTGTTTTTTCCTACTTGTTTCTACATATTCTTACCTCTTGTCTGTTTTTAAGCATTTCATGTTCATTGTTTGAGATCCTCCTTTTTTTCTGGAGGTTCTACTACTGATGAGTTTTATACACCACTTCTCTCCTACCTGCCTTTCTGACCCAGAAGAATTCGTGCCTCAGTAAGCGTCAGGAGCCAACTGTCTTCTGTTTTAAGAGTAATTTGAAGAGCTTAGCTGTGATTTCTGAGTGTAACTGCTTTTGCTTGCCAAGTTAGCTTGGTGCTTCTCAAAATCCTGTCTTACCTGTGTTTCTGATGTGAGTGATAACCATTAGTGCTTAACAGTCATGTAGTTGAAAAGATATATAAAAATAGAGTTAACTTTGTAGTAATGATATTTATCAGTCTTTCAGCATCCTTAGTGACACCATATGTTTGGCAGGAGATGAAGCTTAGATCCCTGTGAAAGCTGTGGCTGGAGGTGGATTGTCAGGAGTACAGCTCTGTAGGCTGTTCTTTGTTGTGGCTATGTGCTGTGGGTGCTGGAATCTGGTCATCTTCTAGGCACAGGGCTTTGAAAATACCACCCCAAACTCTCAAGGGAATTAGATGCTGAAGTCCTATCTCGTTGTGACTGGGAGTCATAGAGTAGACTGCAGGCTGATGTCCAATGCCATGGGAGCAGCAGCATCTTCTTTTCCCTGCAGTCCACCATCTCATGTTTGCTAAAGTCCATTAGTGAAACCTGTCCTGGCTGTCTGCATTCCTATGGTAGAAATTACAGTAATAATCATCTAACTCACATATGTCAAAAGCCTTTTGATTATGTAGAAAAGACCTATTAAAAATATTTTCATAATGGCACAAGAACACTTTATGTAGGCTTCTGTATATAGAAATTATAATGCATATAGGTGGTGCCTTCCTAAAGAAAATGGAGAAGGATGTTTTCTGCTGAAGCTCACTCCTTTCTTTTGAAAATCTGGATTTGTTAATAGGACATCCTGAAAGGACTGCTCACTTTTCTTGGGAGATGAATGGGCTGAAGGCTCTGTAGACTAGGGAAGAAAATGTTTTGGTGTATGTTGTTTTCTTTTATTGTGATATCTATGAGAAAGGAGCTTCTGAACTTCTTGTCGCTGTTTTTTCATCAGTTTCAAATACTGTTAGATTCTGCTGAGGATAAATGCTAGTTATTAGTGTTCAAGAGAGCACTGTTTCCCTTTCTCTTTTGAAAAGGCTTTGGCTGCCATTTCAGTACTTCCTAATGTAATTATATAAGGCTTCTAATGCTTTCAACTGCTGTTCTGTAGGTGACTTGCTGCTCTGTGAGAACAGCTTTTGCGAGATACAACAGGGAAGTGAAGCATTCCATGGCTAGGTGGCCAATTCTGGAATCGGGTGAATCTATAAGAATTCCTGTTCTTGCTTCTAGTACTGCGTATTGACATCTGGAACATAGCAAACAATCCTTTGAATTCTCTTCAAGTAATACATTTTAGTTCCTTCATGGGTGAATTAAGAAAATAGCCTTTTTCAGTAGAACCAAGTTCTTTCTTTTCTCCCTCCTTACATACGCCTACACTGGTGTTTTTTCAGCTCTGCAAGTGTGTTTTTTCTCACTCTCTGCTGCGTAGGCAGCCTTCCCAATCACAATTGAGCTTCACAGGCAATCTTTTACCAAAAAAAAAAAAAGTTGTCTTTACACAGCAGGTCTATAATTTTAACACTAAAGAAAATGGAGAATTCTGGGGTAGAATTATGATGCATTTTAGTTATGCTTGAGTAGGTGAGGAATTTCACCCTAAAGAAAACAGGGAACATTTTTCTTGACCAGAAGGCCACCATCTGCGGAAGTGATTTATTTACCTGCTGCCCAAATGAATTGCTGAAATGTCAGTAGAAATCACAAGCACATAGGTTTTTAAACCTTTCGCTTGCTTCATTAGACTGAGCTATAATTGAACTTTTCTACCCCAAAATTAGAATGTGATCCTACATGAAAGAGAGAGGCTCAGTTTGTTTGTAATATGAAAACTAAAATAGAATTTTTCCTGGAATATTACTTTATTTTAATCATGAGTTTAGTTCTCTCTGCCTTTTGGAAACAGCTTTTGCTGCACATGATTTTGTGTGTGTGTGTGTACTGCAGCTCTTTTGATGCTGCTTCTCATTTTCCCAAGGTCTTAATTTCACGCAATATTTTGTAAATAAGCCTAAACTTGCAATAGAAAAAACCCTAACTCTGAAAGCTATATTTTTAATTGCTTAAAGGAAAATATTAGTAATTACTTTCTTGAGATCAGTTGGTAATACTATCAGGGACTTCTTTATTAATTTTGATGGATGCTAATGTTCTTGCCACCAAATATTCAAACTTTATTGAACTCTGTCTAGAAGTACAGTTGGGAGAGTATCACTGGGTGACTTAAATTATTTGCTTATCCAACCTATCAACTTTTAGAGATTATAATAAAATAAATACCATGATTTTATGTGCAGCTTATGCTGGCGCTGCGTCTGAAAGCAGCTGGGTCTTTGCCTACTTACCCTGTCCCATGCCTGTTCTGCTTCATGTCAACACAAATGCTTGTATAGCTGTGCAGTGAACTTGATTGGGGAAAACCAGATTGTAGAAATGGTCTAGATCTTCTCCTCCAGTCTCTTTATTTAGGGTTGGATTTTAATCTATGATTCATTGTACATTTCCTCTAACATGTGAGCTTGGTGGGAGTAGAGGACAAAAATTCATTGACTGTATATGCTCTACCTCCAGTTACTGCCTCTGTGGAGTTCTCAGGACTGGAGCATGAATCTCCATGGTTGTATCTATCTAGCCAGTCTAATTTTAGAGGGCTCCTGTCATCTGCAGATGCAAGCCTTTTCTAGTAATAGGCAGAGGGCAGATATTAAGGCTAATGTTGAAACAATACTCTGTGATTTTATTACAGGACTTGGTAAATAGGAAGGACCTGATTTGAGACTTTTTTCCTTGCTACTCTTAGAGACTTAAGAGACCTTTTAGATAGCTGCAGTGGGTGAGTTAAACTAACTCTTGTTCTCCATTGTTTGACATCAAGTGTGGTAGGCTTTTTGTTGAGTAGTAAGGAAAAAAGTGGGCCACAGCACTGCTAAATGTTCTCTTTCTTTCAGGTGTGACCAAATGTTTGTTTCATTTCCAAATGCCTGGCAGAATGTGTTCTGGAAGAAAATAACTTGGTTCAGAGAAAGGGTGATAAAAGAAAGATTGAGATTATTGTAGCAAGAACCTTTTCATGCAGGCTCTCTTAGATGAGTAACTTAGCTGCAAAAACTTAATAGGGTCATGGTTTTATAAATCTTCATTGTTGCTTCTGGCTTCTTACAGGTACAATTTCCACAATACTCTGTCTTCTGAAAAAGACTTCACCTGTTTGTTTCCAATTCAGATTTTATTCATACCCATGGTCTTTCTGCTTCCAGGTTTCACCGTGCTATGACTCACCTAAAGCTGGTTGTGACAGCCACCAGGAGTTTGTGCTAGTGCTGCGTGTGCCTGCCTTCTCAGGAATTTGGATAGGTAAGAGTGCATGCTCTGCTTTCTGTACCATCTGACAGTCACCCTTTGGAGTAGTGCTAGTTGCCACAAAATCAGCATTGGCTTTGTGACTGCTGATAGCATGTAGCCTTTCATACACTACAGAAAGGGTACTCTTCAGCAGGATTGTTTGCCTGGGTAGCTGGTGGCCTCTGAGTGCCAGACTGCATCCCAGTCTGCAGCTGAATGCATCCACTATATGGGAGAGGTTTTTTCAGGAAGGAGATAGAAGGGGACTAGATAGCTACAATTCTTCCTCCCTTTCTACTAGGTATTTGTGGAAGTGTTTGTAAAAACAGGTTGGACTCTATTTAGACTGTGAGAGAATGCCTGGTTTTGTCACATTTTCTAAAACACAGTAGTTCTTGTAGGTGGTTTCTTTTAATCTACTTGTGAAATTAAACTCATGCTGTAAGGACGAAAGGGATGATTATTCTGAATATGCCTGATTCTTGAAAGGGGCTGGCTTATAGTACATGATCTATCCTTTCATGGAGAAATATACTTCTAGGGATTTGTGGAAAGATAAAAGGATACTGCAAGCATGAGATGCTGCACTTCTACCTTCAGCCTTGTTCTACGTCTTGTATCAAATGCAAGGCCTTTGCAGGTGTGTAATGACCCGGTTCAAGAAGGCATATCAAGAAGGCTGGAAAATTGCAGTGTATGGTTTTGGGAGATGAGGAAAGGAGGAATGGGGAGCAGCAGTGGTGTTAGTTTTGCAAAGATGGGCAGAGGTGGATTGCTTTTTGGATGGACTGACTTCCTGAAATAACATGTTGCACAAGCTGTAGTGCTGCTTGAAGGGAGGTTGCCAGAATGCTTGCTAGGGACTGCAGGGACAGCAGCACTGAGATCTGAACTTAGATCAGTTTAAGCTGTTTTGCGATCATGTAGTAAAAACACGGCTCCCTCCACCAATAAGATTTTAATCATCTGCTTATTAACAAATGTTGAAAGCTATAGGTGTAGGATATGCAAAGGAAGTCCAGCCTGAAAATGGCAAGCAGTGTAATAAACATTACTACTAAAGAAGACACCCTTTTTTGTGACATCAATTCATCAGTCTAAAGAAACAAGTACGTCTCTTATTTGAGAGAATCTGCCCTGTTGTTGTTGTTGCAGTGGTTTTGGACAGTCTTGTTGTATCAAAAGTGTCAATTTAAATCAGTTCTTCTGAAATACTGTCAGCAAAACTGCATTGTGTTGGCGGAGGACTGCTTAGCCTCTGAGGTTTGATTTATTGTGGCCACAAAAAAATTCCTTTGGATGACATACATATTGGAAACAAACATGTTTGTTTATGGTTCTAGATGAGCTCTTGGAAAAGGCTGTTTTAATTACTTTATCTTTTCCTTTTAATCATATTACCTTTTTGCTTGACATCTTCTTTAGTGTTGATTTTTTACATGCAACCCCGATTGTATCCGGATGTATCCTTCTTTGATACATAGCTCTCAAAGTTAAAGCTGGAGGAAAATAATGTAGTGTCCATCTCTTTCCCACCATACCATACAAAAGTTTGTTTTGTTCTGTTTTTAATTTTGAAGTTTGTGGTCCCAAGAGACACATCTTGATCCTAAACACTGTGTAGTAGGACATGGACAGTGAAAAAGGGCTCTCTTGAGTGATAAGGTAAAAGCAGTCTCTTAGCTATTAATTTAACTTACTGGTGGAAAGCATGTGAACTTTTCCCTCCCCCACTATGTTTAGATTCCACAGATTGTTTTATTTGTCATATACTTACAATAAAGAATGTCCACATAATCAAACTAATTTTGCCAGTGATGGTGTCACCATGTTTTACCACTGAAATACTTACCGAGGGTGATAAATTCCTTTTTATTTTACACATGCAACTTTTATTCACTGTTTCCCAGTAGAATTTTTTAAAATGTTAAATTGAACAGGTTGGGAGGTGTAAATGTTTTAGTGAAGCATATCCATGATAACAGGTAACTTTTTTAGAAATAGTAACATTCTCCAATGAAGCTGATTTTTGTTTGTATCAAATAAGGAATCTAACTGGATTTGTAAAGATACTTACGTGCAAGCCATTCAGCAACATACACTTAGTGCTGTTAGATTCCCCGCGTTCTTCTGTTAATAGTGACAGAATAAAACTTGTAAAATTCTGCATACAACTTAACCTAAGACTGCACTTAGAGGAGGACTGGAGGGGAGGGAAGAGGAAGGGATGGTCACTGTGCCTGAGTGGTTGATGTTGACCTTAAGTTGTATTTTGCAGGATAGCATTTAAAGCTGCTGGTTTTATCTGTACTGTTCTTATCCTGTTGTCAGAATGAAACGCTGTGGGTAAATTTATCACTGGTAATAAAGCTGGTTGTGTGGGATGAGGATGGAGTTGGAAAGGTTTTGCTTCAATGATCTTTGTTCTTTCACAGGTATGTGTTTAAGAGTACATAGTATCACAGTATGTCAGGGGTTGGAAGGGACCTAGAAAGATCATCTAGTCCAACCTCCCTGCCAGAGCAGGATCACCTAGACGATGCTGTGTTCCATTTCATGGGAGACAGCAGTTGTGTGGGTACCATGCCTCTGCATGGCCAGGAGGAGATAGAGTTGTGCTCCTTTCTTACATTTTGCAGGTTTTCTTTCTTCTTTTTCCCCCAGAACTTTTCCCCAAGGTTTATTTGGTGATTGTACAAAGCTTTTATTTTGTTAGGATTGTGTAGGTCTGTACTTCAGGCTGTTTCCCTGAGGAGTCTTCTGAATAAAGTAAGGAGAAAACCATGCAATTAGTGCTTACAGTTTTGGCCTCCTTATATAGAAAGAAGGGTTTTGCTTGAGGAGCACATGTGTGTATTTCGTATGCATACATGTACCTGAGAGACAAAGGGAATAGGGGTATTAGATACTCTTATTGATGCATATATGTTCCCAAGTTAGCAATTGCCTTCCACAACGTGTTTGTATTGTGGATAAAGAGCTGGCTTGAAGGCCACACCCAAAGAGTGGCTGTCAATGGGTCCTTGTCCAAGTGGAGGCCAGTGACAAGTGGAGTCCCTCAAGCATCGGTACTGGGACCTGTCTTGTTTAACATCTTTGTCAGCAACATGGACAGTGGCATTGAGTGCACCCTCAGCAAGTTTGCCGATGACACCAAACTGTGTGGTGTGGCTGATATGCTGGAGAGAAGGGATGCCATCCAGAGGGATCTTGACAGGCTGGAGAGGTGGGCCCATGCCAACTTCATGAAGTTCAACAAGTGCAAGGTCCTGCATCTGGGTCGGGGCAATCCCAAGCACTGATATCGGCTGGGCAGTGACTGTCTTGAGAGTAGCCCTGAGGAAAAGGACTTGGGGGGTGCTGGTGGATGAGAAGCTCAACACGAGTCGCCAGTGTGCACTTGCAGCCCAGAAAGCCACCCATGTCCTGGGCTGCATCAAGAGAAGTGTGGTGAGCAGGTCAAGGAAGGTGATTCTCCCTCTGTAGTCCACGCTTGTGAAACCCCACCTGGAGTACTGTGTCCAGTTCTGGGGCCCCCACTACAAAGATATGGATGTGCTGGAACGTGTCCAGAGAAGGGCCATGAGCATGATCAGAGGGCTGGAGCAGTTCTCCTATGAGGACAGGCTGAGAGAGTTGGGATTATTCAGTCTGGAGAAGAGAAGGCTCCGAGGAGACCTTATTGTGGCCTTCCAGTATCAGAAGGGGGCCTACAAGAGGGCTGGGGAGGGACTTTTTAGGATGTCAGGCAGCAATAGGACTAGGGGGAATGGACATAAGCTTGAGGAGGGTAGATTTAGGTTGGATGTTAGGAGGAAGATCTGCACCATGGAGGTGGCGAGACACTGGCACAGGTTTCCCGGAGAGGTGGTGGAAGCCCCATCCCTGGAAGTTTTTAAGGCCAGGCTAGATGGGGTTTTGAGCAACCTGATCCAGTCGGAAGTGTTCCTGCCCATGGCAGGGGGGTTGGAACTAGATGATCTGTAAGGTCCATTCCAACCCTGACAATTCTATGATTCTGTTGCAATGAAAATTATAGTTACCTTGAAATGGAAAGAACTAGAAAGTGCTTAGTATAGTCTTACCTTCTGTCGTGTTTAAAAACAGTGTGGTAGATTACCAGAAGTTGGCACATGATAGCTGGGAGATTTATTGCGCTCTAGACCTGGAGTATTGTAGTCAGGCCATTCAACAAAACTGGATAATGATCTTAATAGCTAAATGTGTCCATTATAAGAGGAGAAGAGCATTCATGAGAAAAATCTTGTCTTCATTTCATTGTGTGTGAGACTGAAAGAATTGCATTCAGAAGCTATGAGTGTATGTGAGTGAGTGAAAAGAGAAGGGCCTGGATCCCATTAATTTTTGACTATGCATAAACTGGCAAGGGTTTTGTGCTTTGATCACTGTTTCCTTAGTCTGGAATGACTGAAGACTTTGTGGTATGGATTGTAATGATCCATGCTCTTTTCTCTTACGGGCACCTGTTGACTAGGCAGGTAAAGAATGACGGTACAGATGCAAAGTCTGCAAACATCCTGATTTCAGAAGGGTTAGGCACACCCAAGTCAGTTTTAATCTAGATAACCTGGATTAAAAAAGATTGCAGGAATTTAATAGCATGAACTTTACCACAGCCTGTTTGAGGCTGTCAGTCTGGGTGCTTAATCACTGCAATCCTGTGCCCTGGAAATTTAGTGGGTTTTGTAAAACTCTGAGTACTGTAGCTTGCATAAATGTGGAGAGCTATTGGTAGATTAAATACATAGATTATTCTGTGTATGATTTCTTCCTGGTTTTACATTTAAAATGTGAAATATAGCATAGTTTAGAACTAAGTAACAATTTACTTGGTACTGTGTATGATTACAAATGTACACTGGTTAACAAAAAAGGTTAATACAGCAGGTCAACTACAGAAATCACATTTTGGGGGAATAGCTGGTGAAGAATGAACAACCCTGTTATTTGGATATTCTTCATGGCTCAGCTTGTGTATTACTGAAGTACAATGCACTGGACTTCTGGAACTTCAGTAGCAACTATTTTCCGCAGTTAATATTTTTCATTGTTGTAGGTAAGTAATAAGAATTGGTAATTAATCTGAGACACTCAAGAAGTGGAACCGGTGAAGCAGGGGAAAAAGTCAGTTCATGGGCTGAATTTAAAGCAAAAAAAACACCACAAAAAACCCAAACAAAAAAAAATCAACACCCAAATGACAAAACAACAAAACAGAGCCAAAAACTCCAAAACCCCAAACCAACAAAAAATAAAGCACAGTCTAGGTAAGATGGCCTACCTGTCCAGCCAAATCCTTAGTGTTCAGTGTTGGGGATTCTACCATTTCCCTGGGGAGGTTATTCCAATGGCTGATTGTGAAAAATTGTGTTCTTATTGTGAAAAATTTTCCTCTTGTATCCTGTTGGAATCTCCTCAGAAGTAAATTGTACCATTCCCCCTCTTCTTATTCATGTAACTCCTTCTAAAAAGGGAGTTTCCATTTTCTTTGTAGCATTAGTTAGTAGTAATGCAATTAATAAATAGGGCTTCTTGTTAATCTTAATTTCTTTAATTTGGGGGTTTTTACATGTTGATCTCTTCAGTCTTATGCCTTGTGTATGCTGTTAAATGAATTTATCAGTCACTAGTTCATTCCATCATGTCTGTATATGGAGGCTTGGTATAAATATACAGTTCTTCAGTACCTTGTGGCTATGGTATTTATTACAATGACCTTTGATACTGCTAAATCTTAATTTCATTGGTTTTTTTCAGCTTACATAAATAATCATTTTAGTTTTAAGTAAAGGAAGGTCATAATTTGCAGCAATTGCAGACATTTTACTAACTCATCAGGGTAGCTGAAAACTCAGCTTTGCCTTTATGTATGGTAGTTTTACAGAGGTAAGCTGAATGTCTTAACATGTTTGAGCTACAATCTCTCACGTGCCTGTTCATCTCCAATAGAAGTAGAAAGGGGAGCGGCAAGTTTTCTCCTTAAATCTCATAAAGTTAGATTTTTACATCTATGTATATTATAGGAGAATTTTTTCTAAACTGGGAGGGCCAGGATGGCAAAGTCTTTTAAAGTTGAGAAATTGGTTGGATAGAACTGGGGTGTGATATGGTGGATTTTCTGAGTTTATTGCTGTTGGGTGTTTTGTATGCATGCAGATCTTTCCAGATCATGTGAGGATGGTCCTCTCCTTCATCCATGTCAGTGTCCTGTTGTTTGTGAGGCTGTGTGTCTGGGTGTGCTGGCCTGGCCAACCTTTAGTGCTTTTAGTTCCTCCACTCTCTATGCACACAAAATAAAGGCAGGAAAGCTGCTTCCTCATCTGGTTGTTGTGCCAAACTGTTTACTTGGACCTTCACACTTGGAATTGTTTGGACGCTTCTGGTTGTGTATCTGTGACACAAGAAATGCTGTGGAAGACATCTTTTTCTCCCTCTCCCCCACCTTTTTTTTTCGAGTTCTTTGCCTGTAGTTTTCTTCTAATCAGCCTTGTCAGTACTGGTGTAGCGTGGCTGCTGAAGACCTTGGTTCCTTTGTGTGACAGTCATACCTTAGGGGAAAAGCTGCTGCTGTTCTCTCTTCCTCATGCTGCAGTGCTCTTGATAATGTGTTTGTAAAGCTCATAGCCCAGTGGTGCAGTAAGTATGTGCATATATGTGTAGTAGTATAGATATGATTTTTCAGGGTATGGGAAAGCACTGAATAATCATTGTTTTAACTCCAAGTTAAGCTTAATACTACTTTTTTTGGATGTGCTTTTTCTTTTATTTTCTTACGTTCTTTTTTCCTTTAAAAGCAGTAGCAAAAATATTTTCTTGAGCTTAAAGTTTTCTCTTTATTCCTCTTTTCCTTTCTATTACCCATGCTAGAGCTCTTTGTAGAGGCTGACTGAGGAGGAAGGTTGAAGTTGAGAACCAGTGCACCCTTCCTTTGTCTGGGAAGGGGTAACTGCTGCTTTAGCCTCTATTCTCTGTAAACAAGTGGCTTTTTGGGAGGAGGTTGTTTGAAAAGAGGTTGAGCTGTGAAATGACTGGGACCTGAGTGCCTTCCCCTCTGGGTTTTATTCAGAATCAGAAGTTTATAGCATTCTTTAAACATTTACGTGCTCAACTGTGAGGGAGTGAAGGGGGACAGATGTGTTTTCCTTGAAAATTTTGTTCCTTGCACCTGCCCTTGACTATAAAAGGGAAGCAGAGGTAGATTTGGCAAGACTGAAAACTTGAGTGGACAGCAGATAAAAGCTGTGGCTATTTAATATTTTTTCAGTGGAATTAAGTTGTGAGCCGAGCGCTCTCTCTTGGGTTACTCTGCAAAGCAGTTGTCATTTCTTCATTCATGAAGGCTAATCTGGATGTTTTAGCTTTGTTTTAAAATTAAAATTGCTTGGAAAAGGAATGCTGAGGCTAATGACCATCTTTATAGACACTGGGAAGATATTCAGAACAGCAAGTTCAATATATGGACAAGTTGGATGCATTTTCCTGTAGATTAAAAGCTTAACTTTTTATCCAGAAATCCAGTGTTACAGTTTACAGTTACCTTGCTGTATTATGTCAAATCAAAGTTGCCTCTAGCCTAGTGGCGCTGCCTCTGACAGAGCACATCAACAGATGTAAATGGAGGAATACTATAGGACAGGCTTGTAGCTGTGAGCTTATTTCATGTCTAGTGACTTTCTAGCTCATGACTTGCTGAATCAGGAAATCTAGTACATTTTGCACTTTGTTGTATTCCTTTTAATCCTTTCTAATTCTGTATTAGCTTGATTTTGTGGCGTTTTTCTGTTTGTTTTTTGTTTGTTTGTTTTTTGGCTTTTTTTTTTTAATGAGAAGAGCAGAATTGCATTTGGTACTGAAAGTTTAAGTTTTATGCAGTGGTATAATAAAGGACCAGTGCTCTTTCCAGAGTAATTCCTAAGGGTGCGTTTTGTTGTTGTGGGCTTTTGGTTTGTGTTGGTTTTTTTGCTTGTTTTACCTGTTGCAGTATAAATTGATGGATGCATATTTCTTCATAATCGTCAGTGTAATGAATTCTGGAAGGAATTGAGAAATGTGAGATAGCATTGGTGATGAGTCTTCTTATACTCTCTGTTTGGTACAGTCACTTAACAGTGAGTGCTTCAGAGCTCTGAATCATTGCAGCATGTGAAATTTTCCAGGGTTTACGGCCCTGTATTCATGGTAGGGCTTATACTTTCCTGAGCGTACCCCAGATGGATAGTACCTTTACCGATATTTTCAATGGCATGTCCACTGCATGTTTTATTACCTGGTTTTACTATTGCTGCATGTTCACCAAATAATATGGCCCTTCATTTTTCTAGCTTAGCTGTGCAGTTACATACCTTCAGTTTGTAGGGACTCTCACACAACGAACAAAATGGTCTTGGTGCTCTAAAGACACATCTGGAGTTGTTCATCTGCATAGCAAAGAGGATTCTGGCTGACCTTTTAACATTTTTATATAATCAGGATTTAAGCTGTTTCCTAATTTTGCCTATTATGTGAAAATGGAGATTTAGCCTTTCCCTTAAAGGAGTGAATTTTGAAGCAAATCAATGTAAGAAACCTTGTGAAACCCTTAGGGCTTTACCACACGTTTGGGAAATTGCACGAGTGTATTACTACATACTTAAAAATTCTGGTATGAAAGGTATCAACAAAAATTAACATTAGACAAAATTTTAAAGGTATTTACTTGAAAGTTGCTTAGTCTTTCATAACTGAAGGACTACAGTTACTGATTTTGTTTTTCCTGAGAGACTTTTGGGGAGGAGGGTGTGGGGGACATCATTCCATTATGGCAAAAATATGAGAAGTTTTCTTCCTTGTCCCTTGGTAAGCTGTAGAGAACTGACACCTTTGTCTTCCCTTTTTCAAATAGAACCAACCCTTGAGGCGGAGGTTTGGGTTTGGTGCTCCAGCTATGAGCCTTATAGAGATTGCTGTCATCTGAACTGCAAATGCAATTTACCTATAAAACCATTTTATTTTGTGTTAATATCTATGCAATGATTATGCTCCAGTTTTAAATTGACCAGTGAGGCGTTGAATTAGTACCTCTTGCTTGGCATTCAGATTGTCAGTGTAGCTCAAGGTCATCCTAATCATGGTCAATATGAATTTTAATATACCTTTTTCATGCCACTCTCCGTAATCTTTGAGAGATCCTGGAGAATGGGAGAGGTACCTGAGGACTGGAGGAAGGCCAATGTTATCCCAATCTTCAAAAAGGGCAAGAAAGATGACCCGGGTAACTATAGGCCAGTCAGCCTCACCTCCATCCCTGGAAAGGTGATGGAACAGTTTGTACTTGCCACCATCTACAATCATGTGGAGGAAAGGAGGCTTTATCACAAGTAGTCAACATGGATTCCGTAAGGGAAAGTCCTGCTTGACTAATCTGATAGCCTTTTATGATGGCATAACTAGATGGATAGATGAGGGGAAGGCAGTGGATGTGGTTTTTCTTGACTTTAGCAAAGCTTTCGATACTGTCTCCCGTGGTATCCTCATAGCCAAACTTAAGAAGTATGGATTGGGAGACTGTGCTGTGAGATGGATTGGGAACTGGCTGAAGGACAGAGCCCAGAGAGTTGTGGTTGGTGGAGCAGAGTCTAACTGGAGGCCTGTGACTAGTGGTGTGCCCCAGGGATCAGTGCTGGGTCCAGTACTGTTGAATATATTCATTAATGATATGGATGAAGGGGTAGAGTGTACCCTCAGCAAGTTTGTGAATATCAAGCTTGCAGGAGTGGCTGGCACACCAGGAGGCTGTGCTGCCATCCAGAGTGACCTGGACAGGCTAGAGAGATGGGCAGGAAGAAACTTAATGCAATTTAACAAGGGTAAGTGTAAAGTACTGGATCTGGGAAAGAACAACCCCGTATACCAGTACAGACTGGGAACTGATCTGTTGGAAAACAGCCCTGGGGAAAAAGATCTGGGAGTCTTGGTGGATAGGAAGATGACCATGAGCCAGCAATGCTCTTGTGGCCAAGAGGGCCAATGGCATCCTAGGATGTATTAAGAGGAGCGTGGCCAGCAGCTTGAGAGGTTATTCTCCCACTTTGCTCTGCCCTGGTGAGGGCCCACCTGGAATAGTTCTGGGCCCCTCCCAGCTCCAGAAGGATAGGGAGCTTCTGGTGAGAGTCCAGCACAGGGCCACCAAGATCATTAAAGGAGTGGAGCTTCTGCCCTATGAGGACAGGGTGAGAGAGCTGGGTGTCTTCATCCTGGAGAAGAGGAGACCTCATTAATGTTTACAAATATGTTAAGGGCGAGTATCGGGAGGAGGGAGCCAGGCTCTTCTCAATGTCATCCAATGTTAGGACAAGAGGGAATGGGAGCAAGCTGGACGACAGCAGGTTTAGTATTAACACGAGGAGGAACTTCTTTACAGTAAGGGCGATGGGGCACTGGACCAGGCTGCCCAGGAGGCTGTAGAGTCTCCTTCTCTGGAGACATTCCAGAGCTGCCTGGATGCATTCCTGTGTGAGCTTGTCTAGGTGATCCTGCTGTGGCAGGGGTGTTGGACTAGATGATCTTTCTAGGTCCCTTCCAACCCCTGAAATACTGTGATACTGTAACTGTAGGTGTAGTCTAAATTGTTTTATATTAAGAGTATAAATAATGTGTATGACATCAGCTGGAGTCAGAATGTAACTCCTTTCGAAAAGGAAACAAACCTCGTATTGAAGTTTGGTTTAAAAGTCTGACTGCCTAGATATGAATTGCCAAATGTGAAAAAGCAGCAGAATTACTATGGATATCAGCATTAATGTTGAGTGGATAAACTTTTTTTTTAACTGCACTGATTAGTTCTATTTAAAGTATTTTATGTTCATTTCACAGGAAGACTAAGAATAGGGGAGACTGAAGTTGGATGCATTTTTTTCTGTTTGGGGGTGGGAAGGGGAAGAGAAATCTATTCATGTGCATTGTCATGTAAGTCACAAAAGATTGTATATATGTAAAGACTACTTTTTATAATTTTTCATTTACTGTGAACAGCTCTTGGAAGACCAAATATACATAACTGTATTAAGATTAGGCGTTGTTTTCAGTTGCTTTTAATTGTTTTCAGTAACCTTAGAACTTGTTTATGACTTTTAGTCCATGATCCAATACAGTTCCCAAAGTTCTTTTCTACTTTATTTCTCATTAGATGGCTAGTTTTGTGTGTGTGAGGGCATTACTTTAATTATCTCTTTTCAACTTACAGCATTTTCTATTTGCTTTACCCTGCGTGGACCTTTATCTGATTGGCTTGAGAATCCCTGATTTTTGCATTTCATAATTGTCTCCTCCATACTCCTTGCAACAACTCCTGCCTGCCAGTTTGGTGCCATTTGTGAATTCCAAGGGGGCTTCTGTTTAGTCACCTAAATTAATAACAAAATTGCTAAGCAAAACTTGCCACAGGTCATGTTTTAGCTGAACCACACTGAAGTGCTTTCTGTTTTTTATTCTAAACTTTATTCTAAAGCCACTTCTCGGAAAGCAATTTTTCCAGTAGTTATGCTAATCCACACTGATTATTTTAGATCTGTGATCTCCAAGCCATGTTGAACAGTCAAAAGTGTCAATTACATAAACTATGCCTGCTGCTTCACTAAGACATTTAGCCAAGGGAGAATATTATATTGGTGTAATGTGTCTTCCTGACTGTAATTTGTTTCTTCTCTAACTTAAATTGATGTATACATCTCTTCTTTTTCCCTAGCAGTATATCCAAATCTAAGCATTAGAACATTAGAATAACATTTGTCTTACCACTTCTTAAGTTATTCCCTCTTCTTGGATATTGTTAAAGCACTTATGCCCTATTTCGTATTGCTCTGGGATCTCCTGTGTTTTGCTGATTCTCAAAACAAATCAGTAATAATTTAGAAGTTATTTAGACTAGGTAGTTATACTCTAGTGCACAGTATGGTAAGTATATGGATTAGACTTGTTCTAATTCAAAGATCAAGGTTTTTTTTGAGGAAAATATATTTTGAGTGTTAGTTTTGCTAACTTCCTTATGCTTCCTTGTGGAGCCCTACAGTGTTGGGGATCCCTTGTTATCTAGACCAGATTCTGCAATTGGCTAGTGGTGCAATGTACTACCAGAAATTTAGTCATCTCTGTAGGCTTTGGTGGCCTGGGTGAGATCCAGAATCAGTGTGGGTTGGCCAAGTCAGCATGCTATTGAAAAGCTGCTGTTAAGTAACTCATTTTTAATGAGTATTAGAGCAATGTTGGTATTTTTCAAAATTAAAAAGATAATGTTCCTCATTCTGTTTTGTGTGTGAGTGTGATTTGTAGCCCACCACCTCCAGAACGGTCTTGAAGAGCTTTGCTGGACTGATACTTCACTCAGGAGGACTTAGAGGGAATAACAAATTCTGTGTTGGTATTGCTAATCACCTACTTGAATGTATGATGTTTTTCTGCAGTTCCTATCTGGGCAAGACTAGAACTGACTTAAAGGTCGTCTTGGTTGTGTCAGAACAGTCTAAAAGAGCGAAGAGAAGGAGGTTCTTGGCTTGCAAAGATATAAGAAGTCAGACAAGTGAATGGCCTGTGGGACTATTTTTGTTGTACTATATCTGTCATTTGAGCAGACTTGATGCGCCTTTAGCAACTTACAGTATTGGTAGGTATCTGATAAATGTCTGCTGTAATACAGATCTTGGGACTGCCTGGCTGATAGGTCTCCCTCTGTGATGGCTGGAACCACTTAGTAAAGGACCATGGTTCAAAGAATCTGTTCAAATAGCCGTAACACAGCTACATGTGCTGAAAGCTGAAGCCATGGAGACTGGAGACAATCCAGGAATCTCATAGTGGCTCTTTTGCTAAATAGTTGGTGTTTGACAAATTTCTCCTGTGAATTACTGAACCAGTATTAAACAGCCTTTGCTGGTGCTGCCAATGACACCACTCAAACAGCACTCTAAAAACTCATACTCCAAGCAAATACTTTGTCTCTTCCTTTATGCAGTTCTCTGAAGTAGACTCTACTGGTAAAATTAAGACTTTAAAGAGTAAGAGAAGACAAACAGATGCAAATTCAATCTGGTTTAGTATTTATTTTTCCATGTAGGTTTTCTGATAACTTCTACTTGACACATGAGCTTCTGTTAAATGTGTTATGTCTGGGAAGTCATAAAGCCTCTTGTTTATAGAAATAATGATTTTCACACTCTGGACACATTGTATGTGATAATCAGGCCTTTAAACAGTTTTTGTCTTAATTTTGTACTGAAACTCATAATGTAGGGTCTGCAGTTGTGCAGCTTCTGAAATGGTTGCAGTATGTTGTACAGTATTGGTAAAGGACTCTGCATGTTTATAACAAAGCTTTTTGAGCTTGAGTAAGAGGAAGTGTGAGCGTTTCTCCCAGTTTAGAAACATACATTTTCTGGGAAACAAATAGCTTTGCAAGTAGCTGTGCAGTAGGGATTTGTGGGGTAGGTTGATACTGAGATATATCTTGCCTTCACAAGAAAGCCTTCCTCTGAATGTTGTAACGTGGCTAATTTCAGTCTAGTTGAACAGGAGTTTTCTGTATCTATGTGCTGGTTTTTTTTATTCTCCTTCAACTTGGAAGGCATATGCACATCCTTAAAATCGTTAGCATATAGTGAAGTTTATTAAAAGCATCTGTAAACTGAAATTATGGCTTGTAATTTTGCATTACAGGTAAGCAGTACCCTAAAAGATTTAAGTCTTGTCTCTGCTCTTCTCTCTAGTGCTTGTCCTTACTTTAAGCTGCTCTGATGGATCATCTTGGCAAAAAGACTGGTTTAGTTTGTTACTGGGTTAGCTTACTGGTTTGGAACCTAAATATGTTTGTAATGCAAGGAGATAACTGTAGAGCAGAAATAGAGTATAGGGCTGTTGCCCAATGCTGTAGAGAAGAAGTCAGGAAGGCTAAAGCACAGCTAGAACTCAACTTAGCAAAGGATGCAAAGAATAACAAAAAGGGATTCTACAGGTACATCAATGAAAAAAGGAAGGTCAAAGAAAACATTCCCCCCCTGAAGAGCAAGAATGGAGAACTAATAACAGATGAGGAGAAGGCTGAGGTTCTCAATGACTTTTTTCTTCCGTCTTCACTGGCAACCTCTCTCCCAACACATCCCAAGTTAAAAAACCACAAGATGTGGACCAGGGTAATGAAGTCCCTCCCACTGTATGTGAAAGTCAGGTTCATGACCTCCTGAGGAACCTGAACATGCATAAGTCTATGGGACCTGATGAGATGCACCCCAGAGTCCTAGAAGAATTGGCTGATGTAGTCACCAAGCCACTCTCAATAATATTTGAGAAGTCCTGGCAGTCA
>VWZO01003058.1:29055-40404 GCA_013396975.1 Bucco capensis | reverse complement strand
TCCAGTTCTGGAGCCCTCAATACAGAAAGGACATGGATCTGATGGAGCAGGTCCAGAGGAGGGCCACAAAAATGATCAGGGGGCTGGAACACCTCTCCTATGAGGACAGGCTGAAGGAGCTGGGATTGTTCAGCCTGGAGAAGAGAAGACTTTGGGGGGACCTAATAGTGACTTTCCAGTACTTAAAGGGAACTTATAAGAAGGCTGGAGAGGGCCTGTTTGCAAAGACCTCCAGTGAAAGGACAAGGGGCAATGGTTTTAAACTGGAGAGGAGGAGATTTAAATTGGACATTAGGAAGAAGTTCCTCACCACGAGGGTGGTGGAACACTGGAACAGGTTGCCCAGGGAGGTGGTTGAGGCCCCATCCCTGGAGGCATTCAAGGCGAGGCTTGACAGGGCTCTGGGCAAGCTGCTCTAGTTGCGGATATCCCTGCCCAGTGCAGGGGGGTTGGACTAGATGACCTCCAGAGGTCCCTTCCAACCCTAACCATTCTATGATTCTATGATTCTATGAAGTGGAGCAGGGGATGGGAGGATCCAGTCTCCATGTTCCTGGCAGCAGGAGGCTGTCGACTAGGCTGAAGCCATAATGTTAAACTGCAGCCTCAGGCTTGGTGTGGGTCCCAGCTCAGTCCCTGCAGGCATTGCAGATGTCAATGCCTGTTTGTCCCTAACGCAGGCTGGAGAGATCAATGGGGTGTCATTTAGATGGCTCCAGACTATAGGCACGTACAATTGACATTGTTTTGCAGTGCAGAAAAACATGGAAGTCTAAGAGAATACAACTGCGTACTCTTTCCCAGGAATATAAAATCAGAAATCCTGTGCACCAGCATGTTTTAGGAGGCTATTCAGATTGAGACACTGAATTCTCTGGAATCATGGTTATTAAAAGTTAAGACTTTATGTAGTAGCTTAGTTATTTTCTTTTGCATGTGTGTGTTGTCATGTAGGTATGTCGCTGCTTTGTGCTCATGGAAGAGTCTTCCCATTAGGACTTCAGTGTGGTCTCTTGAAAATAACAGTGTTTATCTGAAAAAACAGCAGTTCCTTTGTGATGAGATGGGCCATCTGAGGACATGCAGCATGTACTGGAGAAGTGGTTTCCTTTATCATCTCTTCAGCCCTTAGTTCTCTCTAGAAGACAGAAAAATGGTGTTGAACTGAGGGGAGAAGACAACGAGTAGGGCCAAAGTTTGGAGTGAGGAGCTGGGTTAGAATCAGAGCTATTTTGGCTGGAGTTACAGTTATTGTGGTGGGAGAGATAAAAGGGATGGAGAAGGCTCTTTGGCTTGTTAAATTGGGGGGATTGGGTGACTAAGGGTTGCAAAGATGTGGGGCAAGGCAGAGACAGCCCTGCTTGCATCTGCTATGGTGTGAGAGGAATGGCAGGTCCTGAGGGAATGTGAAGGTCTTGGAAAGTGCAGTGGTAATAGATTGATTTTGTGCTGCTTTGTACTTGGATTGAAACATTTATTTTTGCATACTCGGTTTTTCTTCCTACCTTTCACTAACATCTACTCAATTGTGTTTTTCTATATGTGCTAATGTTTGGAAAGAATTGTGTGAGTAAGTTTTTAGCTAAGTGAATAGTGGCTGTTCTCTGTACTAAGTTTCATGAGAGAAAGAACGGAAGAGTGTTTGTCTTGTGCTGAAAACAGGCCCTCATATTCGTCTGTTAATAGGAGAGATTTTTATCTACTGTAATGTAAATAACAAAAATAATTGAATAGAGGGAGCTTGTGCAGCACCCATAGCTGAAAACTGCAGCCAAGTGGACTAGACACTAGTTAAGGAATCAAACATACCTCTAGAAATCAGAATCACTTTGCAGACTACTCAAAACAGGAAAAAACAACGGACTATCTGTACTAGCTGGACTGTGGTTGTGAAAGCAGGAGTATGAATTTCATAGTCATAGTAGTGGTACCATGAAAATGCCAGTTGTGACCTCTGCTTTCTATGTAATTCAAATTTTAAAAACCTGGTCAGGTGTTTTAGTGTACAAGAAGGAATGATGAATATTAGGTGCTTTACTGTATAAACCTGTCAACAGTAAACCCAGCAAATAATAGTGAGATTATTGAAGTCTCCAACACAGAGTCATTAAGATGACCAGGTCTAAACATCTGCTTATCACCACCTTGCCACTAAACCATTTCCCTAAGTACCATATCTATATGTTTTTTAAACCTTTACAGGGACGATGATTCCACCACCAACCTGAGAAGCCTGTGCCAATACCTAACAACCCTTTTAGTGAAGACATTTTTCCTAATATCCAATCAAAACTTCCCCTGGTGCAACATGAGACCATTTGCTCTTGTCCTCTCACTGTTAACCCAGTAGAAGAGACCGACCTCCATCTTGCTCCAACCTCCTTTCAGGTAGTTGTAGAGAGAGATAACACAGAAATCTTTGACCTTTTGTCCCATACCATTAGTGACCAAAAAAATTGAAGTCCTAGTTACTGGATTATTTGTTCATATTCTATAGAAAAGGATGTCATAGTATTTCAAGTGATCTGTTTTTTTAGATGTCAAAGTACAGGGAATAGTTTGTGTGAAGAAACTGGAACTAGGAGAGGATTTGACAAACAATTTGCTTTATGTGAACACTCTGCACTTGTACCAAAACTATTTTCATTTCACAAGTACAAGTCTTGCCTGCAATTTCATCCAGTGTTACTTGTAGTTTTCAGAAAATGAACATGAAGACATCAAAGGAGTAGGCTAGTGATTAGGAAAATGTCCATGAAGAGTATGGAGTAACAGGACGATAACTAAAAGCCTCTGCTGTCACATTTCCCTTTAAAATAACTGAAGACGTAAGGAAATAAATTATTTGTTTGGTTAGCAATGAGCATAGCTGCAGTGACTCAGAGAAGCAAAGGGAGCCAACATCTTGTCAATGTGATGGATTACACTCCAAAATTTACTTAAAAAGAAATCATTAAAGCAAATCTATTGCTTTCTTATGGTTTGCCAGTGTTTGTTCTCAGGTTTTGGTCTTTTTTAGAGTCTGTCCATCATCTGTAGACCAAAGTATTTTTGATAACCCTGCAATTAATAGGATAGGAATAATTCACTATGTCTTACAAAATGCTGGACAAAATAATGAGAAAGGAAGAAAATAGAAAACCTGAAGGTCAGCTTGGAAGCATTTGATAGTCTTGGTGGTCTTCACACTAGGCTTTCTTGACTGTTATTTCACCTCCTTCCTTGTTTTGCTTTTTGCATCATATTGTGTCTCATGGTGCTCTGATTGCAGAAGATGAGGAAGGTTGAGCAAGTGATCTCTGTGATCCTTTCAGAGCTCTGCCCTTAGATGGTGTATGTGTCTGATGAATGAGGCTAAGGGTGTTGCAACAGGGCTTCATGGAAGAATTGTCTTGAAGGAAGGCAGGTAGTTTTTCATGAGCTGGTGCTAACTACCTATTTCCTCCCAGAATTTTCCTGGGGAAGTGTGACCTCATCTTCTGAGGTTTGTGATGTGACAGTAGACTGGTTTGTGACGTGACTGACTGACAGTAGACTGGTTTGTGACGTGACTGACTGACAGTAGACCAGAAATGGAGTGGCTGAGTAAAGAGTGCTTTACAGAGTTTGCGAGAGAAGACTTCTCCTTTTGCTAAGCTCGCATACGCAGTAACAGAAACTGCTTTGCCTATAAGAATATGGGAGAGGAGTTTTTGAAACGTTAATATGAATCATGGATATTGGTAGTTCTGCTTTCCAGTTAGTGTTAGCTGAGACATCAAATACATGTTAAGGATACTTAAAATTGATGTGTTTAAGAATATGCAAACGTATTGAAATGGACATGTATTCATACATGTAGGGTTTTCTATTACAAATAAAATATAATTACTCATCTGAAACAACAACCAGTGAAAATCACTACTGTAAAGTTTATTTTGATAATATTTTTTTTTCACTATTGGCCTCCTGTTAAGTTTTGAAACTTTTCAGAAACTACAGAGTGGATCTGCTTTACCCATGACATTTTCAGGGCTTACAGCCCTATCTAATACTTACAGAAGCTGGGTATGATATGTCTATCAAACTCTCAAAAGCAAGGTTTGGTAAGAACATTCGTACCTCAAGTGCTTCCTTTATGGTTAGCAGCAGCATTTTAAATTGTTAGGGAAATGAAAGCAGTTTCAGTATTGTATTGTGACAGTCCTGGTTTACAGTGATTTTAAGTGTAACTGGGTAAAACCAAGTGCTCTTGTTATGTGGATATTTTCTTTTTTAATCACTGTATTTTTTTATTTTTTTTTTTTAAAAAAAGGTTTGCTGTCTGTCATTGGCTTTCAGATGCCTGTCAGGGTATCATCATATCTCTTTTTGTGCACGCGTGTTAAAAGTTACTGCATCCATAAGGAAAACATTTTAATTGGAGAACTTCCTTTTAAATTTTTGTATGGGTAAAAATGTAGCCATAAATTGCTCCCTCCTTAGAGCAAATGCAGTAAGATGTAGGCTAACTCAGAAATGTGGACTTAATTCACCTGAACATTGAGTCACTGTATTTTACTGTATATTGAAATGTATATAGACTTTACTTTTTGTGGCTAATAGAAATTTGAGAAATAATTAGAACTTTCAGATGCAAGGTTTATAGCGTAATTTCTGCATCAGCATAACAGTGCTGATAACTGAGAGCATGTATTTGGTGTGTGCAAGAGGAGACCTTAGAAATCTGAAAAAAAACCAAAACAAAAACCCCAGAAGAGACAGGCCATAGTAATGGAAGATTTATAAATGAGGCTGGCATTGCATTTTATTAACCTTATGGTTTCATATTTTATTTTTAGCAGTTAAGGCTATTGCCGTAAAGAGCATGCTGTAGACTCCTTGTTTTTTCTCCCTTTTGCAGATGTTTCTTTTCCTTGATTAGATCTAAAGGGCCTTCTTGTGTCATAAATAACTGAAGAACTGCTAAACCTCTTCCTAGCTCTGTTTTCTAGCTCTTTTAATGAGTTGTTTATTGACAACTGAAGATTTTGCAGGTGGTGCAATGTCCTCAGAACTCGACCGAAGTGGAGTACTGTGTTATTGGCATGCACAGTGTGCTTGAAAACCCTTGTTATGAGACAAGAACATAGTCTGCTGACCAAAAGGTTCAATGGGAGTTAGTAATGATTGCAGGTCTCTTATTTTCTTACAACTCTCCACACCAGACTGCCTGAGATGTACAGTCATAGCTTTTGCTTTCACAGTAGTTCCCTCTTTAGGAGTTTCAGTAATATTTTCTGTTATGGATGCATTAAGCTTGTTTACTTTATAATTTTAAACTCACTAGGAAAAACAGGAAAAAAAGCCTTTTCATGATTTCAGAAATACAGCATTATCAGGCTTGTTTTTCTGATATCATCCAATAATTAAATACTTAATGCAGACATATTTAGATTGATACAGAAATCTGTAGGCAGCCACTTGGTTTCTGTGTAGTACTTTCTTCAGCTCATAGAGGTGCACAGTTAATTGTGTATCCCTGCTGTGGAATGTCAAATCATAAATCCACTGTAGAAAATACATAGGAATGTGTACTGTCTTTATTCCTACAACTTAAAAAAGATGAGATCAGTCCTGAAGTAAAAGTATTCCTGGTGGATAACAAGATAAACTGAAAAATGGGCTTAACCTTATGTAAGAGCATTTGTGCACAGCGATGACATTGGCTTAACTAAGTCACTACAGCATGACTTCATATATCCAATTGCTGTCATTTGTATGTATTGAACTCTCTTTCCCCCAGGGTACTTTTGGACAACCATTCGATCTGTTTTTTCTGTGTCAATTTTTCCATGTTTAAGAGTATCTTTGAATGTCTTTGAATTAATGAAATTAAATGATGGATTTAGACCAACATAACTGTTTCTGTTCCTCCCTCTACGCACAAGGGATGCTTAATTTTGTAAAATGGAATGAATTTTTGATATATTTGGGGCGGGGTTAACTTTTATATCCAGAAAAGTTGTTCTTCATGTGGTAAATGATTGCATGAAATGTGCTTTTGAACTGGCACCCTAATGAGTTACCATCCCTGATACAGAATTTGTTGCTCTAGTAAGTGTGTCAGGTAACCAACTGATAGGGAGGTTGACTCAAGCCAGTTGCATCTAATCGTTTTCCGTGACTGAGAGCACACTTAGTGACAGCCCTACAAAAATTCAGCACCTCACAGCTTATGTTAGAAGTAGGTTTCAAATACTGGGAGAAAGAATGTGACTGGTACAATGGTCTGAAAAGAGAAATGGCAGTGCATAAACTTTAAGTAGTGTATTTTAAGGCTTTATTAGCCTTAAAATTATACCTCTATAAATAAATTCCAAGATTGTGGCAAAAACTACTTAAAAATTAATTAAATAGTATGAATGGCTTGACCCTACTTCCCCCTCCCAAGTGCTGAATTTTTAATGAACTAACAAAGGCAGAAAGTTATGAGCAATTTTTCTGTGATACAGATTAACAATGTCCACATTTTTAGTGGGGAGGGATGATGGGCTTGAGAGTAGAGTATCTGTATCTTGGAGAGCTGCAACATAGGAGTGTCTTGGAGGCTTAAGCTTTCCTTTAGAAGAACAATTTGGAGGTTTTTTTCATTAAATTCTCCATGTACAAGAAACCGGCCAGTCTGGTTTACTTAGACAAGATGTGTAAGATTCATCCAGAATGCTCAAAGTACTGTCCTTGGTAATGGTATCATAAAATTGTATTAGCCACAGAAGAGATGCTTTACAAGCAAGGAGGCTCTCATTTTGAGTAGCTAGCTGCTATTGCTGGTACCAGATGAATGCTGCTTCTGAGTTAGACTGAAGAGCATCTTTCTGATGGCTTCACATAGGATGCTCTAGAACCAGCCTCCCTGTTGCTTCACTCTCCTTCAGGTAATTCTTAATTTAAGAACATGTGTATTAACTCATTCCCTGTGACACTTCCTCAGTGGAAAGGGGAATTTTTGTTTGTTACAGTAATATTTCCTGGCAACTTAAGGTTGTTATGCACATTTTCAGAACATAGGCTCATCAGAATCACCTGCTACTCATGAATATAGAACTTCTCATTCATTTTAATTTTTAAATACCAGTAAAGCTTGAAAGATTTGAAGGAGAGATGTTACTCATTTGAGGTGTACTTGCTTTCATATGCTACTGCTGGTTTTTTTGGTTAATACCTGTCTCAATTTCTCCTCCTCTGGGGTTATTTATTTCAAGCTATCTTCTCTATCTATTATCAGATTTGGGAATGCAGCTTTCCACAGTGCACCTGCCCATTTTAACCTGGACTTAACACACAGGCAAAAGTACACCATCTTATGGTTTTTACTTTCTTTGCCCATGTTGTTTTCTTATTTCTTTTACGGGTGTGTGATGGCCTTATCAAAAATTTTTTACTGGCCTCTAGCTTTTATCTGAACATACTGACTGCTTCCACTTCTACAGATTTCACTGTACAGCTGGAATAGTTGTGCTTCACTAGTTCACCATAAAAAAGGATTCATTTATTAGCTTGATAATCTCAGTGTTTCTGGCGTTAATTCACATTTACATCTGGTGGAGTTTGTGGAAGGCTGTTTTCTTAACACAGAGATCATGGAAAATACATCATACATAATCTTCAAGAATATCATTTTTGTTAAGTGTCATACACCAGATGGCTTTGAGACCTATTTAGCTGTTTTTGTTAATCTTGCTTTCCTTGCTTGAGCCCTCAAAATGTAATTTCCCCACCTGCTGATAAATATAGGGTCATAGGAATTGCCATATTGGGTCAGACCATCTGTTCTTTAATTAGGAGTAATAACAGATGCTTGGGATGATGATGCAAAAAAATCTATAGTAGTCACTTAGGACAATAATATGCTCCAGGGTATAGCTCTCTGGGATTTTTTTAGTTCAGCTTGTGTCATAAAACTCAAATTCATTTGTATCTTTTCTAGCTTTTTGTTTTTAAATGTTTGTAATTATGATGCAGTTTTATCTTTTGTTTTCCCCTGTAATGCTGCTGAGCTGTTGGCTTTGCAGCATTCCTTAAAGGTATGAAGAAGGTGTCCCTTCTTGATGGTGGACTTGTCAGCTTTCAGTTTAGTTGAGCACCTTCTCTTGCTCTTGTAGTATCCTTGAAAGGAAATTCTTGCTCTGCCTTTTGTGTGCCGTTTTCTATTCCTTTTTTTTTTTCGGGCAGGAGGAATCTTACTCTTCCTGATTTTCCCCTTCATATTGATATTTCTGTGCTGCTTGTTATTCTTGGTTCTTCTCTCTCCAACATTTTCAATTAAACTGCAGTAGCTGGATGATTCAGATTTCCCACCATGCTTTAGTTGAGAAAACATCATTGATTCCTGTGAGAATTTTTCCCACCTTACGCCACTGAAGATGCATAACAATAAAAAAAAAATAATAAAGAAAATACCTTTGGTATTTTAGCTTTTAATTGAGGAATATATGCTCTGTTTTAATGGTGAAGGTGGCTTTGCTAAACCTGCAGCAAAGTGCTGCTCTTAACAGAACATGGCACAGGACTAAAAGGCTGGGGAAGAGTCCCTTTCTGGGGATGGGGAGGTGTCTGTGCTTTCCGTAGTAATCCTACATCCAAAATGAGAAGCAGCACTTTTTATCTTATTTCAACTGGAGTGGTGTGCTGATCAAGAGCAATTGTTACAGAAACCAGTTGATGTAGATTGGGATTATAGTTCTAAATATCTCTGTGAAAAGGAGTCTTGGTTCTCTTCGTTCTTGCCAGTTTTGCCGAAGGAGGGCTTACTTCTTAGTGGAGTATTGCTTGCCTCCTTAAATTGTTTACATTTTTCTACATAGATACTTGGAATCAAGGTTAGAACAAGTTAGCAGTGAAGGAGTCAATAGGATTTGAATAAATGGCTATACATCAACTAAGAAAATTAATGGGGAGGAGAGATAGATTCTTGCTACATCAGTAAAGAGAAATGTTGAACCCTATCCTCAGTAGCAAGGGAATGCTGTTCTTTTTCTAACCTGCTTCTAAGTGTTAGAGCCAGCAGTCTGCGTTGCGTTGTGCTCAGGTTTCCAAGGAGATGGGAGATATATTTGTGAAACTGAGAAAATGAGAAATCATGGGAAGAGGAATTTGAAAATGCATGTCAAACCATGAAATAAAGTGGCAGGGAGGACCTGTAATGTGCAGTATTTTAAGGTTAGAACTTAAATGCAATGCAACTGAAATTGTCCTTTTGACCGATGGTAATGATTAGTGTTTAACTGAGAGCTATTTTAGGATGATAAACAACATTCCTTTCATTTTTAACTGCTTGGAGAGAAGACTAAGTGCCCAGTAATGCATGCCATTTATTCCAATGTCTTCAAGAATTCTTCACTTGGGATCAAAACCCCTAAAATGTTACTAAGAACTAAAGTTTGTTTAAAAATACTGTAGATCTAGTTCTTGAGCCTGCTGTTTAGGTTGAGAGTGTTTAATGAATACATCTTACAGGTTGAGCAACCCAGGAATGCTGTGTATCTGGGATGTTAAGAGCTACGTAAGACTCTGGAGTGCTTAAGTCAACTCCTTGAGACAACTGGAAATTTTAAGTTGACAACAGCATGTGTTGCATGCTGTTATATTTTACAGGAAAAAGTACTCCAATTCAGGCCTGTGCTTAGAAGTTCTGGGTAGTTGCAGCAAGTCCCAGGAAGTCACTGGAAGAATGGTCTAATTTTGCTGGTTGTGAAGACATGGAGACATGAATGTTTTGTGAAAGACCTCATGAATTAATAATCAACAGATGGACTTCTGTATTGCTGGAGGCATTACAGTTTTCATGTTCTAGAGTATTTTAATGCAATATTGTTAAGGTTAGCTAAATGAGTCTACAGCAGACTTGCAGACGAAAGGAGAGATTGAGGAAGGCTATGCTGCCATCCAGCGTGACCTGGACAGGCTAGAGAGATGGGCAGGGAGAAACTTGATGAAATTTAACAAGGGTAAATGTAAAGTACTGCATCTGGGAAGGAACAACCCCATGTATCAGTACAGACTGGGAACTGATCTGTTGGAGAACAGCCCTGGGGAAAAAGATCTAGGAGTCCTGGTGGATAGGAAGATGACCTTGAGAGTCAGCAATGTGCCCTTGTGGCCAAGAGGGCCAATGGCATCCTAGGATGTATTAAGAGGAGCATGGCCAGCAGATCCAGAGAGGTTATTCTCCCCCTCTACTCTACCCTGGTGAGGCCTCACCTGGAATACTGTGTCCAATTCTGGGCCCCCCAGCTCAAGAAAGATAGGGAGCTGCTGGCGAGAGTCCAGCACAGGGCCACCAAGATCATGAAAGGAGTGGAGCATCTGCCCTATGAGGACAGGCTGAGAGAGCTGGGTCTCTTCAGCGTGGAGAAGAGGAGACTGAGAGGAGACCTCATTAATGTTTATAAATATGTTAAGGGTGAGTGTCAGGAGGAGGGACCCAGGCTCTTCTCAATGGCATCCAATGTTAGGACAAGAGGGAATGGGAGCAAGCTGGACGACAGCAGGTTTAGTATTAACACGAGGAGGAACTTCTTTACAGTAAGGGTGATGGGGCACTGGACCAGGCTGCCCAGGAGGCTGTGGAGTCTCCTTCTCTGGAGACATTCCAGAGCTGCCTGGACACATTCCTGTGTGACCTCGTCTAGGTGATCCTGCTGTGGCAGGGGGGTTGGACTAGATGATCTTTCTAGGTCCCTTCCAACCCCTGACATACTGTGATACTGTGAGGAACATCTGTGCTTATATAGTACAAATTACATACTTGGTGCTGAATGACCTGCTTGGACTTAAGATTTATTCCAGTCATACATTGCTGTACATTTGTTCTCCTGGCTGTGTTTCTGTTTCATCTGGGAAATTCTTTTCTGGTTTCACTTTTGCACCTACCTTGTCACTGAATGGACTTATCAGAATCTTTTTCACTCTGGTTACAATGCTGTTTGTGCACCTCTTGTATAGCTGGCAGATTGAGCAGACAGGCGGGACATGTAGCAGGAAGCCATCGGGAGATTCATAGAATCATAGAATGGTTAGGGTTGGAAGGGACCTCTGGAGGTCATCTAGTCCAACCCCCCTGCACTGGGCAGGGACATCCCCAACTAGATCAGGTTGCCCAGAGCCCTGTCAAGCCTCGCCTTGAATGCCTCCAGGGATGGGGCCTCAACCACCTCCCTGGGCAACCTGTTCCAGTGTTCCACCACCCTTGTGGTGAAGAACTTCTTCCTAATGTCTAATTTAAATCTACTCCTCTCCAATTTAAAACCATTGCCCCTTGTCCTTTCACTGGAGGTCTTTGCAAACAGGCCCTCTCCAGCCTTCTTGTAAGCTCCCTTTAAGTACTGG
>VWZO01003058.1:0-28989 GCA_013396975.1 Bucco capensis | reverse complement strand
GATATCATTTATAAAACTATTAAACAGTCCAGGCCCCAGTACAGAGCCCTGAGGAACACCACTTGTCACTGATCTCCAGCTGGACTTTGAGCCATTAACCACTACCCTCTGGATGCGGTCAGCCAGCCAGTTCCTTATCCACTGAACAGTCCACCCATCAAATCCATAGCTCTCTAACTTGGCCAGTAGAATGTTGTGGGGGACTGAGGAAGAGAAGGGTAAATGGAAACTAAAAATACTGCCACATGGATGAGAATGTGAGCTGGAAGCCTAGGGGGACCTGCAGTGACGATTCTAGGTAGTATTGGGGGGGGGAGGGGGGGGAAGAGGAGATTTAATGGACATGAGGAAAATACTGGTTCCAACTTACTTTACTACACTAACTACACTTAATGAACAACAAACTCTTGTGTATTGGAAATTATTCTGTATCAATACTATTTGTTTAGAGGAGCCAGCAACCCATGGCATTGGTGTATCTATAGCTGTCATGGTTCTGCTTCTTTTTTATTCCAGAGAATCATAGAATGGCTTGGGTTGGAAGGGACCTTAAAGATGTTATATTTCTGACCCCGCTGCTGTGGGGAAGGATGGCACTCGCTACACCAGACTGAATATTCTCAGAAGGATTCACCTACATTTACTTCATAATATGTCAATCCTTAATATCATCCTATCACTCATTAAGATATGAGAACAATGATGTAAACAAGTGAGCTGAGAACTTTTATGTTGAGAAGATTTGTAAATTTTTTGAAAACAATATTGATACAAAGTCAGAAGAACTACTGTCTATGTTAGATTTAGTAACTAAAATAGTGAATCCTCTTCTGTTTCTTCCTAGCTGTGGTAAACTTACTGTTACTTTCAGGAAATAATACAACACGCTGAACTGCAGAAGGTTTGAAGAGTTATGAAAAAAAGGTATTTTATTAATGCAGAAAAAAGGACATCTTTACTAGCTATCTCTGATTGCAGTTGTCACTTAAACATATAGATTACTTAAGGAAGCAGGTCTCTGAACTGGAAAAATAGTGATATGAGTTTTATCTTTGCTTGAATAATTTATGTTTGAGACCAAGATAAGATAAAAGCTTGAGTAACTTCAAAGAAGATTGAAAATGCAAAAGGTTTGGGCAATAGTAACAATTAAATGTTAAAGGCTACATTACCTAGTATGTAGTGGCACTTAGCGAAGTTCTGTTATGAATTTAACTTGATATGTGTAGAAATGGTGAAAGTATGGAGGGGGAATTATATTGGGGCCAACTAGTGAGAAGTATATAATTTTACTGTTGGTTTTGGCTCCTGAGTTAACTAGTAGAGAGTAAGCTTCAGTCAGCACTTCAAGTCGTACAGACATACTTTCCTGGCTTCACTGCAGACAGCAAAGTGAAGATTTTTCTTTTATTATTATTTTTATTTTTTTGTAAATGAGGTTCAGTGAAACCTCAAAGCTGGGAGGAATTTCAAAATGAAAATGAAATGATCATCTGTCAAGAGAGATTCATTGGCTGCCATTCAGTACAGAAAACTGCAAAATGCTTGTGGCCAGCTAAATGAATATGAATGTGTTAACGTTTTTCCCTGGCATGCATAATGGAACAGCCAAAATCATTTTGATTTAGGTATGATTGCAGTTGGTTAATGCCCACTTTGTAATGAAAACTCTTCCGAAAGAAAATATATGCCTTTTCTGAAAATCAACCTTGTGCTAAAAGAATGAGAAACACAATTTTTTATATAGGTGAGTTCTTGTCTCTTCAGTTATCTCCCATATGAAACTGACATTAAGTTTCACTAAAGGTATGGTTTGCTGCTGTGAACATGTGGCTTGTTCAATCACGGGGAAGACAGCCCTTTCCTAAATGTAGTTCCTTAATAATTTTATCCTTGAGTATCAGTGTATCTCAAACTGCACATCTTGTGCAAGGAAGTGTCTTGATTGTAGTATATATTTTGATACAAAGTCAGAAGAACTACTGTCTGCCTTAGATTTAGTAATTAAAATTAGTAACTACCCCCTTTTTTTTTTTTCTTACTAGCTTTGGTAAACTTACTGCGTCAGTGTCCTGATCTTTACCTGGGACTAGTGTTTTGTTCTAAACCCTCATTAGCTATATAACCTGTAGTTTCTTTCACTTCAGTGATAGTAATACTGTTTTTATGAAGAATGCTATATAGAAAGATGTGTAGGTACTTTACTCTTCCTTTCTGTCCTGGTTTGACCAGAAGCTAAGGTCAAAAGAACAATCTTTTGAGAGGATTTTGCTATAATACCCCCTCTTNGGGGGGGGAAGAGTTCAGCTACTGAGTTCTTTCTTTTAAAGAAACAGTGTCCATATCCAAATTCAAAAGTTCAAAAGGGAATATGACGTACACTCTTAAATTTAAATCACTCCAGGACACTTTCTCCTACTTCTTTTCCTTTGCTGTCCTTTTCATGTGAATGTTGATGTATTGTGCTTAGTCCGGACAAAAAATTGTTTATGAAATTACTAGCTACTTATTTATACTTTTTTTTTCCTTTTTTTTTTTTCAAGGAGCAAGGACTATGAGAAAGGGCCAAACGCAGGCTAAGAACAAAAACAAAATATAAATCCTATAAATCCTTTTATTCTTTCCTGATACCTGATGTGATTTTTAATGTGTTTACAAGCAAAGATGTAACCCCGGTCTGTCACCAAGTTGTGTGCATCTCTGGCCCTGATAGAGAAGGCACTGAGGAAATTTTCCTTCTTAAATACCTCCTTTTTGAAAGGACTGTGAATTTGTTTGTTTGATGTATTACAGTGCATAAAGCTTGCAACTAAGGAAGAGAAATACTTAGTTGGGACACTTCATAAACTTTGCTGTTGCTGGCAAGATCATCTTTAAGGTGGACTTTATTGGCTTCAAAAAGAAAATGCCAATGGATTATGAGGGAAAAGGAGGGAAACATGCCTTTTAGGACAAAACCATGTTATATGAAGTAGTGTGATACAGTAATATAAAAAGAATTGAAAGCACAGTGGTGTGAGTCAACGTGTATGAAAAATACTGGTGAAGATCTTGAATTTAACCCCAACTGTGGTAGCACAGCATCTACATCTGCCTTTTTTCTTTGCCATTCTCCCTCAGGAGGTTTCCCCTTACTGTGCAGGGAAGAAGTCACCTTTATAGCACTCCGTGGATAGCATTACCTGTGTGGTTTGCATCATGATTCAGTTTGTAAAGTGAGTACCTTGTGGATGTCTTTGGATGTCATTCTGCCAGGAACCAATTCTCTGTAAGTAGAAATAGCAGAAGCATGATACTGTGTTGCATCCCAGAGAGGATGAAACATTTCCCAAACTGCTGCTTCTACTTTGGCTAACAAGTCAGATCCATTTTATCAGTCATGTTTACATGTGAGAGCTCTAAGCAGAAACTTCAGGGCATATAGTACTGCTTCATTTATAATAGGTACTGTTTGCTTTTTTTTAATGCCTAAACGAGATGTGCATTTTAAGCTTTTAAAAAGAATCCTTGTAAACATTTTATGTAGCTTTAAAACTAATATCTAATGTGTTTTTTAAGGGATCCAGTTAATAAGTATTTCATTATTAATGCTGTCATCCATATATTTACAGAAAAAAAATAAAAGGCTGTAGCTAAAAGCTGTTTAACAGTTTCCTACTGGAGTAGTGCTAAGAAGAAAAGATTATCCTAGCAGTACAGACCTTTGGTGATTTTGAGAGGTGAAAGTAGGTTGAAAGTCTATGTGCAGAACTTTTTTAGGGCAACTTGAAGTATCTTCTTGAAAGCATGTTTCAATTTAGTTTGGTTTCTTGGCTTTTTTTTCCTTTTCACTGCATGCTTCATCCACACGAGTTTTCAGTGTTTGAAACTAGATTCTAGCAAACAAAACACCCTACTTGTGTCAATAATCTCTCTGATGGATGACGTGTTATGTCATGGTGTTAAGGAAATCAATTCCACCAGATGCTCAGCTGTCTCTTAGTCTCCAGCTGCTTCTTCCCTTATGCTTCCCACCCAAAGTACTTGGAAAGTATTTCTGGCAATAGGGAAGGTGGACTTTGTATTTTAGGCATTTTGGACTATAAAACCAAGAATTTGGTATTTCTTACTGGGCTGTATCATTTGAGTATTTTAAAATTAGATGGTAACATTAGAAGAAAAACAGTAACGATCAAAAAGTCCATCCATTTCTTTTGATCTACTACAGAAATTCTTCTGATACCTTCTTATGGGATAATCCTTCTTCTGACATGGTTCCTCTGTATTCTAAAAACAAAACACAAAAGCATTTCCTGTCTTTGGCAGTATGTACATGCATAGTTTTCTTGAGGAGCTTTGGGTGTTCAAAAAAGTTTTCTGCAAAAGAAAATAATTTTTTTATTTTGCTTTTACTTTAAACAGTATTCGCACTGAAGCTTCTTACTGAGTTTGAAGATCTCTTGTGGTGTGTTTGACTAATTTTTTTAATATCCAATGAGCTATTAGTTTAATACAAAGATGTCTTTAAAAAAAAATTGGTATCCTGATTCTCTGTTTCTGTCATTTTCATTGGCAGTTGTGAGGAGTGGTAGAATAAATAGTTGAATCCCTGAAGATACGTAGTTTAGTAGTAAAGTCATTGATGGCTTTAATGATAATACTGCATAGGCAGTCTTTTTGCAAGGGAATTGTAGTAGTACCAGTATTACAACTGTGTCTTTTCCACCAGTCATTATGCACAGTAAAATTCACAGCACAGTGGAAGGATAAAAAGTGACAGCTGCTTGTTCCAGTGTAAATGGCATAATAAAAAATTATGACCCCTGACAGAACTTTTAATTGATCTTTTTATGCATAAGTGTTAATAATTATCCTGACATTCTACCAGAGTAAAGGTGAATATGAATGAAATTCCTAAGGTTTTATTTAAATACATGGATTTATTTCTTGTATCCTTCTCCGTGAAACAACACTTGTGTAGAAGGCTGAGTTTAAAAATCTTTGTCACTATTTTGGCATTATCCTTTTAGCTAAATATCTAAAGTATCTTTGTAAATATATTTTAAAAGCTGTGTTTTATGTGTATATATATATATTTGAGGAGTTTTTAAATTGGCTTTGTTCATATGATTTTATATTTGGTAAAATCTGCCACATTTCCCCCATTTAGCAATACATTTTTCATTATTCTTTGTGGAGTTTTTGCCAGTACTATACTGTACTGAAAAGGTTATAGATCTGTTGCTGCATGGTGATGTTTGTCTAAGTCCTTATTCCTGGCCATAATTGTCTTTTAGGTGTCCAGTGAGCTATGTAGGTTATCTACCTGTTCTATATGAGTGTGTGTGTGTATATATCTATATATATATATCAATCATCTATATATATATCTCAATCATCTACATGGATGTATCTACACTGAAATATCTGTGCAGAAATAGTTGTATATATTATGTATTTCATAAGTATCTATTTTTTTGCTGAAGCTTCTCTAATTGATATCTTGAATTATTTGGTTTGTTTTTAACCTGCCCAGTCTTTTCCCAGGAGTTGGAATCAATGTCAGTACATGGTGTGCACGAATATAGTTTGACTAGAGTAACGTGTAGAGTTTTTCATTGGTATTACTGTGCCACATTCCTTTAATGAACCAGAATTTATAAATGTTTGCTCAGATTGGAAGTTGTAGTCAACTAAAATGAGGTTCTGTAGTAGAAGTTTTTGACAGTCTTCATGATAGATTATGTTGATATCCCAGCTTTTAATGCTGAAGAGGTGTTTTTCAGAATACCTTTCATGATGGCATGTTCTTAAAACAGTTTCCCTGTGTTTAAAATATCGATATGCTTAGCAGTTCATAAAGCTAGATGGGCAAGCCAACATTTCACACTCTTGGGACTTTAAAACTCCTCCGGTTCAAAGCAGCAGAACATACTAGAAGTTTGGGTTGCTTCAAATAGTTAACTTCCTTGATTAAATGTATTTTACAGTTTTCAGATTAAGAGACTGAAAATAACTGTACTTTAATACATCTACCTAATTTTCTCTGCTGTACTAATCACTTGTGGAGTTTCACAATTAAACTTAACGTGTCTCACTTACAGGTTCCTATTGCTGCTCTTTCTGATACCTACGGATTTTTCAGTCTAGCTCATATTGCATCCAAAAACCCTGGAAGGCAGCTACAGACAGAGTGAAGTATTTCACATTGATGTGAAAGTAATGCCCTATCTGCTAACACCCACCTCATTTTTCTGTTGTGTGATAGCTATGCCTGATAGAACAGAGTCAGTTTCCCTGGTTATGTCTGCTGCTTTGGATGCACTTCTTCCCTCTTCTCTGTTTTGCCATGTCAGTCTCATGTGCCCTCTTACCGTGGCTTTCTGTACTTGGCTTTGAAACACTCCACTTGTTTCTTTTTGTGCTTCATCTCTTGCTGCCACTCAGTACTGCTGCAAGATGTAGAGTTTCTCACCCTGATACCTACTCACTATAGGGTTCAGCTGCCCACTTGGAATATCAGCTGTCTGAGCTGTTCTGTGATGGCTTTTCTAAGGGATAATTCTGTGCTATGCTTGTGTCTGTGTGCATTTGCACAGACAAATTGGTAATTTGTAAACTAGTGAATTTGTAAACTAGTGAATGACATACTCTGTTACACTTTAGTTATGAGTTGTATAGCTTTTGGTTTGTGCTCAGATTTTTTAATGAAGTTAATTCTGCTATTGATGTAAACTGTTGGTAATTTGGCAACAGTTAAAACAAACATTTGTGCTGCTGGATTTAAAAGCAATTTCTATTTCTGCCTTGTTATGCTAAACTTGGTCATTGTTCTAAAAATATGGATTGTCTCTTTAGAACATTAAAATACTTATAGTTGGGTCTATATACTTGATTCTTCACAGAGAAGATGCCATTGATTTCGGAATCCTTGGTCAATGCAGTTAACAGACTGTGTTATATATTTAGTGTCTGGAAATGACCTTTTGGGCTCCCATCTGGAACCTGGACTTCTGCATCTGTCTAGAAAGCAGTGGCCTAACATGGGGAAATGGATCTGCACTTGCAGCTGTGATACCTAAGACATGTAAGCTTGCAGTGTCAGGACAGAGGAGAGGAAGGAAGACTTGACTCACCTCTAGCTCTTCAGCTGGAGTACGCAGTTATCTTCAGCACCGTCACTTTGTGCTGCTGTTGTGATTAAAAGAACTGTGGGCTGCATATTGTACGACTATGTGCACCTAGTCTGCAGTGGTACAGTTTTAACCAGGACAGCAGTGAATCTAGCAAACTGCTAAAAGATGGCAAATGCATCTTGAGTATACCCTACTTACAGTGGTTTTCTTTCCTGAGTTTCCTTGCTTATTGTTTAACTACAGGAAAAAAAGTAGAAATGTCTGTACCAAACATCTGCAGTGCTTAGCAGGGGAAAGCATGTGAAATGTTGCCTGAGGTAACTTCATTATTCTGTTGATGGAGAAATGGGATGTTCCTGGTGGGGATTTCTGTAATTTTTAGGATTTTCTTAACAATTAATGTGGCTTGGTATGTGTTCTGATTTTCTTGCCCTGTCAGTGAATCTGCTCGCTCCTGTCCAAGACTATATCAGATAAAAAATTCCCAAATCTACTGATTTGATGCAGAAATTCTGCATGATCTTGGTTGTCAGGTCTTTGAGATGTCCAAAACGGCATAGAGCAGAGTTGGAACTGAGTTTTCTAAACAGGGCTGTTGCTGCTCCTAATGTCTCAGAAAGAGAACCATTGTGAGTGTATTTACATGCCTCAAATCAGCCCATTTTTGCCCCTTGCATGCTTCAGGGTCCTCTGAGTTGGTGGTTTATTGAAGTATTTGGTTTTGATCTGATATTGTCTTGGAAATTTCCTGGAAACCCTGTGGAGCCAGCAGTCTCTGCTGCACTCTCCCTCTGGGCTGATGGGAGGAGTTTGCACCTTAGAATCATAGAATTATTATGGTTGGAAAGGACCTTCAAGATCATCAAGTCCAAGTCAAGTAGCCCTACACTTCTGCTATCCCTAAACCATCCCCCAAAGTGCCACATCTACCCTTTTCTTGAAAACTTCCAGGTATGGTGACTCTACCACCTCCCTGGGCAGCCTGTTCCAACACTGCACCACTCTTCCAGTGAAGAAATTTTTCCTAATACCTAACCTAAACCTGCCCTGGTACAACTTGAACCCATTCCCTCTAGTCCTATTGCTAGTCACAAGGGAGAAGAGGCCAACATCTGCCCCTCTAGTTGAAGAGAGCAATAAGGTCTCCCCTTAGCCTCCTCTTCTCCAGGCTAAACAGCCCCAGCTCCCTGAGCCTCTCCTCACAAGGCCTGTCCTCCAGACCCCTGGTCAGCCTAGTTGCCCTTCTCTGCATCCTCTCCAGCACCTCATTGTCCTTCCTATACTGCAGTGCCCAAAACTGCACACAGGATTCAAGGTGTGGCCTCATCAGTGCCAAGTACAGGGGCAAGATCACCTCTCTGTTTTTGCTGGCCACACTATTCCTGATACAATCCAGGATGCCATTGGCCCTCTTGGCCACCTGGGCACACTGCTCCCTCATGTTCAGGTGGCGCTGCAAGGGGTATCCAAATGCAGGACCTGACTTTTGGCCTTATTAAAACTCATGCAACTGACCTTTGCCCATCTATTGAGCCTGTCTAGGTCCCTCTACAGAGCCTCCCTACCCTCAAGCACATTGACACTTCCACCTAGCTTAGTGTTCTCTGCAAACTTACTAAGGGTGCTCTTCATCCTCTCATCCAAGCATCAATAAAGATATTGTCTTCATCTCTTTGGGACTTTATTTTTGCAGAATACAGGCTGTCTAACTTCTCAGATACCTCACAGGATGATGGCGTAGTTGCACAGCACTGGCTGAAACATCCATCGAACTGTTTCCTTTCTAGCTCATCTGAAAGTTTTGCTTGTGGACTGCTGGATTAATAAGTCTGATTTTAATTCAGAAGGATGGCTTTAAGTTTACAGAGTTGCATTGACTTTTTTTTTGTAATGTGAAGAATTCCCTTTCCCTCAGATGAATCACAGGAAATTTCACCTTTTTTCTATCTCCCAAGAATTTCTATCTAATCTTTTGATATGCTCTAAGCCTACTTGAATCCTATATTTCTGCCCCTGTGTGTCCAAGTGAGTTATGCAACTATTGCTTTATTAATACAGCACAAGAAAATCTGTTGTTTAATCTCCTTAAAGCATGTGAGACAGTGTTTTTTGAAAGATACCTTTATTTGATCATCATCAGTAGTTGGTAATGCAACATTTCCTGAAAAGAAATTAAATGTCATACCTAGATGAGATTTCTCAGCTACAGGAAATCAGTTTTTGTCATTCAGCAAAGACTTCAGTCTACATTTCTAAAGTTCGGCTTTTCCTGGAGAAGACTCTACTTATTTAGTCTACTAGAAAAGTAAATGAGCAAGCTGTTTAATATATGTGAATTGGAACAGGATACTGTTTTTTCTGATCACTGGGGAAATTACTAGAGTTGATAAAAATTGATGTGTTGTTCCAGCTTTTTCATTTTTGATAAGAGTAAAAATTAATGCTGATTTTTTTATTTCGTAAATTCAGTGCTAGTATTTGACTAACACGTGTCACTGAACTTGATGGCATGTTCCATTGCATTAAGCAGTGGACAGAACTCTTCAACTTTGTATGAAAGTGTTCCAGCAAACTCAAAAAGTTCAAGACTCTCCTGGGAGTTTGGGCTGAAGTTCCTCTCCTAATTGGATACTAGAGTTCTTTGTGGTTTTACTGAATACTTTTCTGCTGGACAAAAATCTGTTTATACCCTTGAGTTGTATGCTCTGATAATCATTTCATTATTTTTTTAGAGCTGTCCTTTTTTCTTGATCACTTCATGGGATAAAGTAAGGTTCAGTGAGGTTAGCACTATTTCAATTTCCAATCCAATTCCAGTGTTTTGGAGAATGCTATGTGGTGTGCTTCAGAGTTTTAATGACTTAACCCGTTTTTGCCAATGATTGTTTGCTTTGAGAACTTTGCATGCTGAAACTGTTACATCATTTTCCTTTTTGGAAATGTTTCGCTGATTAAAAAAATATTTAATGGTCAGAGTAAAAAGGTCATCTTGAAATGTGATTAAATGAAAAATTCTATCCCTTTCCAAGTGATGGGGAGCTAATAAAATATTTACACGTAGTGTGGAACTGCGCTGATTGTAAGCAGGCAGGTTGTTACCCTCCATGATTTAGTGATGGGCAGAAAACATTTTGTTGCTTGATGTCATTCTCTTGGTATCCTGACTCCTCAGACCTTTTGAGAACTACTTTAGTTCTTCTAAAATAATTGCTTTGTAAGATTGTGCCTCTGGGGAGCTTGGGTCAGTAGAAGTAATTTTACAGAGTATTAAGGTTACTCTGTAACAGTTTAATAGATTGAGTTAAATCTTTAATAGTCTATGAGCTTTGCTTAATTCACTGTCTGTGATTTCATATGCATATAATTGCCTGGACCACCAAAATGATGACAGATTACATTAGCTTCCCTCCATCCTTCACTTAATATGCCTCTTGAAACCTGTCTATGCTACAAAAAAAAAAAATCACAATGATAGCTTTAAAATGTATAGAAGGTTCAATTTATCAGATCTGAAAGGGCTTCCAGAACTCTGCCTAATTTGTAGTTTTCCACAAAATTTGCAAGAGAAGCTGACAATAAATTGGTATCTGTTAATGGTCAAGGAATATTTTTAGTTTTACAGCTGAGGCAGCGTTTGTCATCTTGTGAGCCTCAGAGATGGAGAATGTCTGAGGCTTTCTGTCCTTCAGTTCTGCATCCAGTAACACACCCTCTTGGCCAAAATTTCGACCCCACAGTTGAAAAATATTTACAGACGTTTATAAAACTTGCTCTCAGCCCCTGTGCTGTTACTCACACCTGAGTCACCATCCTCTTCCTTGAACAATAATTTGCATCAGAGTGAATGCAAAGTGTGAGTCTGCTTTGTAATCTTGGTGACTTCTGCAAAATGACAGTTTTCCCAGAATTTTTGTGTTTTGCTTAGGATTTGAATCAGATGTTCTGCCACAGAGACACAAGATTTATATTTTCACTGTGATCTCCAGTAAGAGGGGAGGAAAAAGGCAAACTGTAGTGGTTTCATGAATGGTCAGGAGAAACTTCCCCTTGTTAATGTCACATTACCATTAAATGCTGCTTTCAAGGGCCTGAAGAATACACTTTCTCTAATATAAAAGGTTTTAAAAATTCTGAGAATTTTTCACACTTATCATCAGCCTAGACAGAGCTCTGAAGTGCATTGATGTTAGTGAACTTCGACTTTACTGCAATTTTGTGTATTATGTAAAGTGAGACTTCAGATTAGCCTATTAATAGTTGTCTCTTACTCTCGTGTTTCAAGGTTACATTTGTCATTAGCATTTTTCTGTCTGAGCTCCAGTTGCTAACATACCTTAAAGGGGGACAAATACGGATGCTGTCTTACATTCTGATTGTAGTCAATTCACTGAATGACAGCACAAAATGTAAATTGCAAATGTGTTATAATCTTCCTAAAATCCTACATGCTGCAAATGTTAAAAACAATAGCTTCCTCCATTGATGAATTATATTACCTGTTTGCATGTGCTAGGTATGAGGTTAAGCATTCAAAACAGCACTTGGTAACAGTACAAATTATTTACCATTACATTTTTGACAACATAGGTAACATTGCTTTTTACAGTGAAGTTCAAGTGTCCCACTCTAAGTGCTTGGTTGCAGTCCCCTAAGTGTTCAACTAACTTCAGATATGATCCAGCAGCTTCCATGAATGAGCCTCAGAGTTTTGGGTTTGGGCTTTTTGTGTACTGTTCTTTGAATCTAGTCTATAGTTGTGTAAAATCCGAAGTAGGAACTTAACATTTAGACAGTGCTCTAAAGGATGTAACTTTTTTCAGTTTGCCTCAATGAAATTTTTCCAGAAAAGTGGTGATTTTTGGAAGCCTTAAAAAATTGTTTGCATTTACACAAAGGGAGTCTTGAGAGTTGAGACAGTATATCAGCAGGTACAATTTCTACAGGTTCTCTGTTTGATTCCTGTTATTGACTGTACTATTAACCTGATTTCCTCTCTGCAGGAGGACTTAGTTAGACTTAGCAGCTTTCCTCGTGTGTAGTCAATTGGATGTGTTCATGGTTTAGAGACACTGAAACCGGAAGTCTTATAATTCCAGAAAAGGACACCCCACTTCATCCTTCTTACACTCTCAAAATGATTCTGTGTTGGCTAATGTGAATATTTGTCTATGGTTATCGCTTAAACAAATTTCTGTCCCCATCCTTGAACTGTTCATAAATATATATGTTCAAATAAACCTCCTTGACAGTTAATCTCAGTTCTTGCAAAGAAGACTCTTGATTTGCTTTGTATTTTGCTCATTAGGTTTTCTGTTTCCTGGGGTATCAATTGAACTTCACTAAAACATCTTGGAAGCAGAGAACACAGAAGGTAGAAAGAGAGGCTTTGGCTTGTCTGTCTCTCTTCTGTGTAGTATCCTGGAAGAAAATATTTTGCCCTCCTTTAGCCACACTAAGCTTTTTTTGGCATTTTCCAGCTGTGGGCTTCAGAGAAATTGCATGAGGAGATTTCCTTAGGAGTCTCTTAGAGGACACCTGGACTTGGGAGTTCAGTGGTCTCATGAAACAGCTGATTTGAGCAGTCATCCCACTTGTAGACAAATCAAATTTTGCTTCAGCTTCGTTCTTCAGTATCTCCATTAGCATTTTTAAATGTTTTTGTACATCTCAGGAGAGATGTGATGCTTAGAGCAACACTACATCACATTCATGTGAATCTACAATGGAGAAAAAGATTATGTATCTACAGAAATTAAAGGAGCATTTGCAGTGGGATTTTTTTTCCCATTTTGTTCTTGTTTTTTCAGAGATAGTTACCATAACAACACAAGGTAATTGTTAAATGCATGCTGAGGGCTCTTTTTTGTGTGTGTTTTTTTGGTTTCTTTTGCTACTTATGTTTGAAAGTGTAATATATGTAGAATAATATCTCAGTCACTCAGGAGCAATATAATAATTCTGTTAATAGATTTTCTTCTGAAACTAAAATATTAACTTGTAACATGTGATGAAATATTTAGGAATGGCACAGTGTTTGTTTATACTTGAAAGCTAACCTAATATACAAGTCTGGATTGAGGCTAAAAAAGGACATACGAAAATATCGTGTCTGTTGTCAGCCTGTCAAAAGTAAAGTCTTAAGCCAGCCAATATGTTACTAGAGCTTGCACAAGCATAGCATTGTGTGGTATATTGCAACTTGAATACTTGCCTCCCTGACTGCTTTTCAGCCAATAGTGGAAACTCTCTGAAATACCAATCCAAGAGAGTGATGAAAAGAACTTTTACGTTTATTCTGCTTCCCTGTGCTTGTTGTCTGTCTTTTAGTGTGTTAGGGTAAAAACTGCAAATAATGGTCTTCAGCCAGAGTAAGTGATTATGTCATATTGCTGAACTCTTTAGCACTGGTTTCTGAAAGTGAGGGGAGCACAACTGGTTACCAAACCCAACAAGAGTTAGAGCAATCCACCATGTAGCTGAAGGGAGCAGAATGTGATTCTGTTGTTCTTTATGTGACTTGGTAGTGGGTAGAGTGCTACACTGGTTTAACTTCAAACTTCCAGAAAGGATGTAGCTTTTGAGAATTCCAGCTAAATGCTAAGTTACAAAAGAAAGCAAATGTTGCGTTACGATTTCTGCTGGGTGCTGAAGCTGAGGAGCTGACATTTCCACGGCAGAGTGATGTGTCTTCATGGAGATGAGTACAGGCTGAGTCATGTAATCTTCAGCTTCAAAAAGGAAAATTAATCTGCTGTACATTGTTTTTCATTGCTGCCAGCCCACTCTGAAAACTTAATTATGCTGTATTTGTCAGTGTAATTGCAACAGTTTTGGCTGGCTTTTCTGGTTTTGTTTGGGTTTTGCTTTTTCTTTTTATAAAGGAGAAAAGCTTATGTAGTTCTTTTAGCAATCTGCCAGCATCACACCTAAATAGGCACAATGTCACCTTTTATTTGAGTTACTATGCCAGTTCCTTACGAATGTTAGGCTTCTTCTCTTGGGAAGCTTGATTGATAGCTAATGCCAGCTTATCGGAGTCCACATGGACAATTTCTTTTTGTGGATCAGTTACAGTTACTTTGAGGTTAAACAGCAATGTGAATTTTTTTTCCATTCTGGGTATTTTTTTTAAGCAAGCAATTATTTTATTCAAAATTCATATTTTGCTACAGGTCATTCATATAAGGTGGGATCGAATTTTGGGGTATTCGAGTTTTGCCTGAAATAAAGTACACCTGTGCCTATAAATGACAGGATGATGGATTTGGAAAGGGAAGGGGAAAACATGTTTCTCTGAGCCTTATTCTGTGAAGTATAATATTTGTTGGTCTTCTGTTTCTGAAGTGGATTATATGGTATGCTAGAGGAACAGTTAGAGCACAATGTTGAATATATGAGTACTCTGCATGGCTGTAGTCTGCATGGCTGAAGGAAATAAGGTGGTTTGAGATTTGGACTCTCCAGTGTACGAAGTTGCTTGTTGAGTTTTCATCAGTATTTAAGAACAGAGCAAATATGGAAGAAAACCCATCTGGAGGAAATGCTAGCAATAAGGATCAAGAGACAGGCTTGCTTTCAAATTCTTTTGACTCTTGACATTTTGTTTTATTTCCTATTTCACTTAACTACAGAGGTTTTGTTCTCATTTCAAGTTTTTTAGATATCTTAAATTACTAATGGTTCCATATGGTTGGTGGTGCCGTATATTGGTCCTGATGCTACCTGTGTGCCTGGACACTGTTTCCAAACTCCTGTATAGTGTTTTGTTTTACCCTGGAGCTCAGTTAGGTCTTTTCTATGTAGGCAGGCTGGTCTTTCTGTTTCCTGTGGGGTCCCACCTACTAGTTCCATGAGTTAACATGAAGTCTGCTCTTCCATAGCCCAGGATCTGTGCACTAAAACTCTTCCACACTCCCCTTGGGCTCTTAACCATCTCTGTGGTCACAGCAGCCAAGGCTACCATTTGAGCATCACATCCCCAGACAGATTTTCCTGGCTTGTGAACAGCAGATCTGGCAATGCATCACCCCTAGTTGGACCATCTCATACCTGCAGCAAAAGCTTATCCCTCTTGCTCTGTAATTTTGCAATTGTTTGAAATGAAAATATTTTTCCACTGTTAGATACTATAATGAATCCTAGTTGATTAAAAGAAAATGTGATATTATATACTACATTGAATATAAATTGGTATATTCTGTAGTCATTTTCTCTTCTGTGAAAGTAGAAATTGGGAACACCTCTTAGGATGGTGGTAAAGTACAATAAAGGGAATTTCTTTGCACATATCATCAGTATTTTATGAGGCAGTGCTGCGAATTGAGACTACTGACCACTTGTCAGATTGGGGCAGGATGTTTATTGTTCCTGTAACAGTCAGGTATCAGCCTCTGGAGTGAGATCCGAGGGTAGGTTCTAAAGGTTCCCTTTTACAGAAGGGTAAAACATCCCTTATATACCATTTCTTACAAGCCTGTAATTTTCCACTGGGTTACATCAGCTATTTACCATACAGAGATTAACATTATTGCTAGACAGGATTACAGAGATAGTTATGTGTATATGCAAGGTATCTTTTGTGTATCTTGAATTGTCCTTTTGCTGCCTTTCTATAGATTGTCTGTCTCACACATCCTAACGTTTCTTTCCATGTAATCCCATGATATCTTGCTTTACTGTTGCATATTCATTTTGGCTAGTTTCATCTGTTTTGCTCCCTACAAGGCAGAGACAGATTATCTGGAATCAATACAGGCTTTAGCATCAACAAATTATTTTTCATATATGCTAAATAATCATGTGGGACACATTTGTTGCAAACAGGCTGGTAATATTTTTTTTCACACAGTTCTGAAAAGAAATTCCTGTGATAACAGTGACATTTGCCAATTTGGTCTTGCATTACTACTTCGTCTCTGATAAAATATAGTTTGTCTGAATTGGGACTACATGGTTATTCTATAAAGGATCTTTTTATAGAGAGATGAATGATAGAGAGATGAATGATAGAGAGATGAATGATAGAGAGATGAATGCTAGCCTTGGAGATCTTTCAAGTTGTGTTTTTCTGTTGTTCTAGTGGGTTCTTTTTGGTTTTTTAATCTGCTTTTAATTGGAAAGGATGAAACAAACTAGCTTTAAAGAGAATTATCTCTTCAGTTTACTGCCAAATTTACACAAGAATTGTGTGTAATTTGTGGTTTGTTTTTTCAGCTCTAGCTTCCTCAATGATGTTTTAATGGAGGCTGGAAGAATTAATAAATGGCTCATGGCCAAGATGTGTTAGTGTCATAATGATGCAGTTTGGTTGGTTGTTCTTGCCTAAGTGTAAATGCTGAGGTATAAATAGATAATTGTTTTTATAGGATTGAAACCTATAAAGGTTAACTATCCTTATCATGTGATGCCTTCATCTTTCTGTTGAAGCTTGCCCATGATGATAGATCCTTTCTGATGCGTTAGTGTTAAATATTAGTCATCTTATTTCTGATGTTTTTAACAGTTTTCTATTTAATAAATATTTGCTACCTATGAGAGTAAATAAAAGACATGAGAGAAAAATGTGATTTAAGTGGATTTTTTCACAGGCAATAATTATTAAATCAAATGGGAAAGTTCTTTCAATCTGTTTGATGTTGGGCATCACATCTCAAGGCTGGTAGGGGATGAAATGTGAAGTGCTGTAGTACTACTCATTTAACCTATGCATCTCCTGTCAGAGATGAATGTATGGCTGAAATGAGCCTGAGTTAAGAGACAGCTCTTGGACTGCAGTTTTCCTGCCTCTTCACCACCACAAAACCTTTCTCTTCTTACGGAGTTCCCTGTATTTTCTTTGTTTTCTGTCTCATTTTATCTACTGTCCACAGCAACTGTGATCTTACGATATACTAGTTGTACAGGAAGATGTTTTTGTTGACATTGGACTTATCCATGATGCCTCGTTTTCTTTTTAATTTTTCATACAGTTGAGTAACAAATGGAATTTTGGTTGGTTTTTTGTCTTCCTAGGCAGACAGCAATTTCCTTCTTGCCGTCTTTGATGAGGAGATCCAAATCTGTAATTCTTGGTATCTCTTGAGGGTAGGGAGGCTATGAAGAGAGATCTAGACAGGTTGGATCGCTGGGCCAAGGCAAATTCCATGAAGTTCAATAAGGCCAAATGCCAGGTGCTACACCTTGGCTATAACAACCCCCAGCAGTGCTATAGGCTTGGGGAGGAGTGGCTGGAGAGCTGCCAGGCATAGAGGGACCTAGGGTTGCTGATTGACAGCTGAACATGAGCCAACAGTGTGCCCAGGTGGCCAAGAAGGCCAATGGCATCCTGGCCTGTATCAGGAACAGTGTTGTCAGCAGGAGCAGGGAGGTGATCATGCCCCTTTACTCAGCTTTGGGGAGGCCTCACCTCGAGTACTGCATCCAGTTTTGGGCCCCTCACTACAAGAGGGACATTGAGGTGCTGGAGAGGGGACAGAGGCTTCCAAGCTGGTAAAGGGCTTAGAACATAAGCCTTATGAGGAAAGACTGAGGGATCTGGGCCTGTTTAGCCTGGAGAAGAGAAGGTTGAGGGGAGACCTCATCGCTTTCTAGAACTACCTGAAGGGAGGTTGTAGAGAGGCAGGGACTGGTCTGTTCTCCCTAGTGGAGAGTGATAGGACAAGGGGAAACGGATGGAAATTGCGCCGGGGAGGTTCAGGTTAGACATTAGGAGGAATTTCTTTGCTGAAAGGGTTGTCATCCATTGAAACAGGCTGCCCAGAGAGGTGGTTGAGTCACCATCCCTGGAGGTGTTTAAGAGACAGGGAGATGTTGCATTGTGGGGCATCGTTTAGCAGGTTGATAGGGCTAGGACAAAGGCTGGACTTGATGATCTTCAAGGTCTCTTCCAGCTGTAACTGTTCTGTGATTCTATGATTCTTCTTAATTCTAACCCACTTGACCAGGTAGGGCAGTAATCATTTTGTCTACTCTCTTCTAAAAGCAGCTGTAATGAATATGAAGTATTCTTCTGTGTGACATGGGTCAGCGATCTTGTAGATTTGAGGTATGGAGTTCATTTGGCTTGCCCTCAGCTGTTTGTGGGTTTTGTGTGATTTGGTAGTTTTTTTGCATACAGTATCTGACTCATCACATGAAGTCTTTTTTGGGTTTTCTGTATTTGAGAGAAGATGAGAATTTTTGCACCGTAAACTTAGATTGTTTTTGTGGTATTTAGCATAAAGCAATGCTTAATAAAATCTGTATGATTTTTGTAATGTACTTTTTCTTACAGAAATAACTAAAACATTTTTAAAAATACTGTCTCTTATAATGGTTGTTTTTATGATCTGTTAGTTACAGATTGTTCAGCTTTAAAACAGATAAGAACAATTCTCTTGAAAAACTGCTACTGTCTTAGTTCCTTGCATCCTACACACAAGCTCTTGAGTGACGTTTTTGACAACCATATTACATATCACATTCTGAAAGTTTAAAAAGGTATTTTCTGCTCTTTTCTCCATCCTTCCCTACCATCCTGACTCAATAAGCTTTGGTCTGCTTGCTTAAAGGCAAGATTCACATACTAGGGAAAATGTCATGGTATGTTTGAGGTTTGTGTTATTCTTTTTCATCTTTTAGCAGCTGCTGGACACAAATTGATGTTGGTACTGAATTATTTCCCACTACATGAGTCTGAACATTATTGCTGCATGCTGTAGAAAATAAAAAACGAACAAAAAGTAATATTGCACGCTGCCATTTTAACCCAGATCTCTAGCTGTAAGATGAAATCACTGGAAGTGAAGTCTGGACATCAGCACACCACAAGGTTGATCAATATTGCCTTCTGTCAAACAGCATCTCTCTTGGACAGCTTGCTGTAGATGCTAATCCCTGCTTTATTTTTGGCAAACCATTAGTGTCTCACAGGGGAGTGTAGGAGTAATTGTCAAAGCTGGTGAAGGACTGCTATTAAACCCAATTGCTGTAGCAGGTTTAGGGTGGGATCTCCTTCCCTCTTATCAGTTAGCAACTGGTGGCTTCATGTTTTAAAGACATGTGAAAAGCAGCTCTGTCATGCAAAGATTCCCTGCCCTTCCTTTCAGCATCATTAGATTGGGTCTTTTGACAAGTATTCTATTTCAAAGTTTCTGTTCTTTGTCAACATACAGGAATTTGTACTATGTAAATCCTTTCCCTAGTCTTTCAGTTCATTTTTTTGAGAGGATCTTTTGTAAGGGACTAAATATAGCCTGGATTTGCTAAGGCAGTTTCGTGACTAGCTCATCCATCAATCCCTTTCTTTTATCCCTCCTTCCTCACTCCAAGAGGGGGGGTGGGGAAGTAAAAATTCACCAACATTTTGAGTTGTAACTGGTTGCTGATTTCCATGACAAAGGTGTGAAGCTCTCAGGCTAAATTGTTGTGAAAACTGGTGGTGAAGTAAAAGAGAGAAGTCCAGACCTTGACTGAGAAACAAGTCAAGGTAAAGGCTATACTATACCTGTCCTGGGTGGCCAGACCTGCTGCTGCCCCTTGCTTTGCCAAGCAATGTGTATAATCAGGCTTGGTTAGAGATCTAGTGTTTTGTGGTATGGAAAGGATACGCGGAGGCATGAAGTGGGTGAGTGCTTTGGACTGTACAAATAAATAGAGCCTGATGGTCTCAGCAGCCACTAGTGATGGGGACGCGATGGGTTGATTTCTTTCTGTCCTTCACATTCTCTTCATACAGATGCTTTTTTTGTCCAGCTTTTTCAGTCAACACTGCTCTTCTGAAGCTAGTGGTGTTTGAGGTGTTTGTTCCTTCAGCTATCTTGAAAGTTGGAGTCTACAGTCCTGCTAAAACAAAGCTGTGGTTGGACAGAAACTCCTCAATTATCTTTGATTTATCATTGTTGGGGTACAATTAAAAAAATAAAGTGCACACACAAAAAACAGTCAACCAACAAAACAAAACCACACAAAAAACGAAAATCCAAAGAGACTCCATAAACACCAAGTTTAAGACTAGCAATGTAAGAGAAGATTTCACAAAGCAGAACACAGGCTCCTTGCTTTGAATATACCTACTCCTAATACTGCAGTTTACCCAAGCGGCTTCTCCAGTTGTGAGTACTGCAGTCATGACCAATTACATTTGACAGGAGACTTCTATAACTTTATTGATTCCTTTTTTCCTACCTTCTCTGAAGAGCTTGTTACACACATGGATATTCAGGAAGCTCATGACAGCACAAGACAACAACTGAAAATAAAAACAGTTTGCAGCAGGGGATCTCTTAATCAAGCACTGGGAAGGCTTCTTTGGAGTGATGATCCAGCTCTTTTTGATGATAGGATCAGAGCTAATTAGGATTAATGATCTCCAGATCATAAATGCCTCAACTTCTGTAAATGAAAAACAGCTGTAAAGCACCATAAACATTTGTTAAATAATGGTCCTGCAGAACCAGCTCCAGGGTTCTTGCAGGGTTATGAAAGTCTTTTGTTTGTAGGGAATTTTAGAAACAGAATTCGGTTTGGAAAAATCTAGAAGTTTACGTAATGTTATACTTTTTTCTGTCTGATTATCAGAGCTATAGGACATCAGACAGATATGTGGTTGATAAACCTGTTACTGTGTTGTAAACTTGGATATCCAACAGCTTGGACTACTGGGCGGAACCTGCACAGCTCAGGACATCTTAAAAGCTCTGCAAGCATCTTCAATATCAACAGATAGTTTGCTGTAGCTTTCAGAAAGGGGCTTTTGCCTCCAGGGGATAACAGCAGCTTCTCCAGCAAGGAAGGAGCTCAGACCATCCCTTGAGAGCACAGCTTGGACTACTGGCCGGAAGCTGCACAGCTCAGGACATCTTAAAAGCCGGCCTTCACAGCATGTGTGTGTTGTTTTTTGTTTGTTTGTTTGTTTTTGTTTGTTTTGGGGGTTTTTTTGTGTGTGTGTGGTGGTGTTGTTGTTTAAGGAAAGTAACTATGGTTTCCACCTGGTAGAAGGTTTTGCATTACGCGGTTGCCAAAGCGGACATGGGAACCCAGACTGAGTACCAACAGAAGCATACAGCTGTCCAGGTCACATGCTGCCAGGAATGCCAGAGCCTTTCCCTGGGAGCAGGTGGCAATTCTGAAAACTGCTGTGTGCACTGTGAGCATGTTGATGACCTACTCATCAACAGACAGACAGAGCCCTCAAGGAGGGATGAGATGGTCCAGGTAGCAGGCTGTAGGGAGTGTCTCAGCTTCTCCCTGGTAGCAGGGGACTGTGTACGGTGTGAGCAGGTAGGTGATTTGTTCACCTGAGCAGCACAGCTGCAGGCTAAGGTTGAAAAACTGCAAGTTGAAATGGTAAGACTTAGGAGCATCAGAGAGGCTGAGGATGAAATTGACAGGTGCAGCCAGGCTCTGCCCTCCCTGAAACTGAAACGGGAACCGGACCACTTGCCACAAATTGCCCAGGAACAGGAGACCCCTGGACCATCCCTGAAATGAGTTCATTGGGATACACATCTGCCCTACATAAACCAAAAAGTCCATGGTCAAGGCAGCAAGCAAACTTCTTCCTTGCCCTCCTCCCCACACTCCTTGGCAGTAAGCAAAGGCAACAAGTCCCTGCTCGGTGTGGCATGTGTATTGCCTTGGTTATACCCCCAACTTTCCAGGTGCCCTTGCAGAACAGGTATGATGCCTGGCAAGTGCAGTCAGCCAATGAGGAAGACGAATCATCTGGCTTGGAGGCATTCCCAAGATTAAGGAAGCCCAAGCCCAGCATCCAAACATCTTCTATCAAAAAAAAGAGAAGAGACAGGGCGGGACAGCTCACATGACAGATGATACCAAGCTTAGAGCNTGTTAGGACAAGAGGGAATGGGAGCTAGTTGGATCGCGGGAGGTTTAGTATTAACACGAGGAGAAACTTCTTTCCAGTAAGGGTGCCAGAGCACTGGACCAGGCTGCCCAGGAGGCTGTGGAGTCTCCTTCTCTGGAGACATTCCAGAGCTGCCTGGACGCATTCCTGTGTGACCTCATCTAGGCAATCCTGCTCTGGCAGGGGGGTTGGACTAGATGATCTTTCTAGGTCCCTTCCAACCTCTAATATTCTGTGATTCTGTGAATTGGATGACCAGCACAAGTTCTCTGCACTACTGAGACTTCAGACATGAGTTTTCTGAGAGAGATTTTAATAGTGTGTAGGGCTTGTGCTTCAGTCTCCCAAATCCATTCATCAAACTCTTGTCTTGGTTACTAAACCAGGGCAAATAATACATTTCTTGAAAAGGCAAAGAAAAAAAATCAGTTTCCTGCTGCTGTTCTGCAGTTTCAGTGGGTTTTTTTCCTCTTACAGTGAGTTCTTCGTTCACATAGCCTTAAATGCTTGAAATACCATTGCCTGTTTGGAATTGTCTCCTGCCACTGAAATAGTGGATACACAGTGATGAAAATGGAGTACTGGAGTACTAAAAATTGAACCTAAAAATGAAGATGACATGATACATAGGAGGATGAATATCTCTGTTGCTGTAATAGATGTTTATATCATTTTTATTTAGTTCTAATGACACATTAAGGTTGAAAATACACTTTTCATTAGGATTTTTTTTTTCTGAAAGAGGTTATAGGTTGATTTTGAACCTTGTCAGGTTTGTTAGATAATGTGAGTAATCAGACAGATACTAATATTGACAATATTTATTTATCTATTGTAGTATATCAAAATATCCAGTTTAGCAGTGTGAGACATGCCTGATTAGTGAGGTTTCTTTAGATGGTTTAGTAAGAGGTTACTGGACAAACTAGTGTTTTCTGCTTTCATTTCATTACATTGTGTTGTGCATCCTGAGGAAGGAGCATGGAAAGAAAACCGGTTGCTGTGCAGCTTACTAGAGCTACTGACAAGTTTTTGTCTCGACTTCACAAGAAATCCCATAGTATTCTTGAATTATTAACACTGCATGTTCACTTCTGTATGCCGATTGCATTTCTAGGGCTTGATTGTTTTGTTTTTTTCTACTGAGGGTTACAAGTAAATCTGTAAAATAATTTATGGATATAGAAATCAAATTGTTCTGTTATTTTGGAGAAAAAGGAAATAGCACTGGTTTTGAGGTAAGACTATTGAAAATATTGTGTTGAATTATATTGAATATAATGTATATGAATATAATGAATATAATGTTGAATATTTGTTTCTTAGGTGGAAGATGAAATTATGAATCGTTTCACGCTAGGTTTTTCTCAGTCTTGCACTAATAGTTGACTGTGCCTTACTTTCTTCCTGCTTATAAAGACACAGAAGGGACTTCTGTCTTGAAGAACAATCAGTACTGCTTAGAAGTCTAGTTTTGTTTCGCCTAATGACTTCATTCGAGAAGCAATGCATAGTATGCTGCATATCACAGTAGTACATTCTCTGGCTAGAAGTATAGCCTGTTGATAACATGGGCTCTTTGGAGATGAACATTTTTTTCCATTTGCTTAAAGTATTTAGTACCTGTATATTGCACTTCTTCTGTGGCACAGGCTGGTGTACTGCTTGGTTAGGTTTTGTACAAAGTGGTTATATCAAGTAATTATGTGACTTAAAAGTCATCTTTGTTTTACTAAAAATAATTTTAAATGTTTTTTAATAATGAAGAACCTGTATTCTTCATCATATCCTCACATTTATATTTTAAAGGCTTAACAAGTTAGAGGATGAGTTCCATTAGTTCAGGCTCTCTAGCTAAGGCTTTTTTATGCAGAAGAGTAGAGTGGATCCATTTTTTTTAAAGCCAAGTGCATATGAGCCTGAAGTTTGATTTGGACTTCTTAACCTGTTAGTTCCTAAATGCTTGTCATGATGATCTGCTCTCAAAAAGAAGACACTCCTAGTTTTTGGCAGTGCATGACAAATGAGATTGCTTAAAAGGATTACCAAGTCATAATGCAGTTAAAAGTATAAGCAGCAGCAGAAGGAAAAAAAAAAAAAGGCTTTTAAAGCCAATTCTAGGAACTCGGCATTTTTTCGTGTCCCTCAGTTGTGCAATCATATCCCTTTTACCTTGCAGCATGAGACTGTTTGAAAGTGACTGAAACAATTTCTCAAAGCTTCTAAGAGTTCAGAGGAGTCTTTTCAAGAGTTTATACTGTACGTGTATGGATTTTTACATCAAAATACTGTACGTTTCTGCTTACTTATGTTCTGGTTTGAATAGTGATACAGATAGTAATAAATTATTTACATTGCCAGTTCACACATAAAAATACTACTTTTTTCTTACCAAAGTGCCTTTTTCTCCCCCACTCTGGTTGCCAAAATGTTTCATTTTGCACAAGTATTTCAAGATACCTGGTAATCCCCTGTATGCACCAAAGGCTTTTCTATGCTCATTTTCTCCTCTGTTTATTAAGTATTGATCATTAGCTACAGTAATTGTGTGCTAATACAGCCTCCCTTCTGGAAGTTAGACTGCTGATCTTAAATAATATTTGTTAGGATCAATACCCTAGACATACAGCACTTTGCTGCTGCCATTTCTTCACATTATCAAACAGCATCTGTTCAGACTACTCACTGGATTGTTACACTCCCATATATTGCTAGCAACTTAAATACCAGTGTAGTAATTTGTTATCCACTGATGTTTCTTGCAAATGCAGATGTAATTTTTTTGCCTGTCTATATAGGAATTCCTGTACAGGAATGATGATAAAGGTGTATTTTTGTGGTATTTTAAGTACATTCTTTTTAGCCACTGTGCTGATACATAACTATTTCAATGAAGAAATACTTTGCTTATTTATTAATATTTTAAATAGAAGTCTATTTAGGAACTTAACTTTTCATGCTAGATTTGAAAACTGGAAGCTAATCTTCCTGGATGTACTCACATTCCTTCACAATTAATTCTCATCATTTCTGTTTCCCTGACTTTACTTAATTTCTGCACTGTGGGTTCCCTTCCATCTTTGTAAAGTTAAATTTTGGGTCTCTGGTCTGTTCTTGATGCCTTTTTTTTTTTTCCTTCTTTGGATATATCTAAGGGAGCTCTAACCATTTGTTGGAGAACACATGAGATAGGGATGGATATTACTGTGGGTGTGAGTTGAATTCTGCAGGTGTCACTAGCACTGTAGGTTAATGTACTGCAACAGAAAGTATATAAAAGTTAAAATAGTATCCAAACAATGGAAATAAATTAAACTTTTGAATTATTGTACTTCAAAAATTCTTCTTCAAAGTTAATTTGATACCTGCTACAAATTCTTTAGTCCTATTCTTTAATCCTATCCTTTAGATAGGATTGCTTTAATTTGATTTGGATATGTAATTTAGACGAAAACAGTTTGCTAAGTAAGAACTCAAGAATTAAAATATTCTTTCATTCCTTAAAAAAAAAAAATCCGTAGTAAGAACACTGAATAGGTTTCACAAAGATGTCAGATGTAACCAAGCTCAATAAAATTTAATTCTCACAGGTGCAGTAATCATCATATTCAGTCTATAAAATGTAATGAACCGGAAAATTTTAGCATCACTTAACTGAGATTCTTCATAGAATCATAGAATGGTTAGGGTTGGNGTGCACTGTTTGCTCATGTCCAGCTTCTTGTCCACCAGCACTCCCAAGTCCTTTTCTGCAGGGCTGCTCTCCATAGAATTACATATATTCAAGGATATAGATGTCCATGATTCTCTGATGCTGTGATTTTATCAGTGATTATTTGCAGGAGCAGTGCAAGGAGATCTATTGACTTTATTTTCACATATATTAGCACTAATGCAGCATCCCAGTTTCTTTCTATGTGACTTTTGTCCAACTTACATTCTGGTTTCTTCCTTTGTTCCCATTCCACATATACTTATAACTAAAATATTTTCTCCTCATGTGCTTTTCTCCTTGAAGTTAAGTTAAGTTTAGTGGTGTTTGATGCAATGACTTTGAGTGGGAAGTTATGATACCAGTTCTAAAACAATGTAGTTTGAAAAATGGCAGTATCAGGCTGTTCCCAGTGCACTGTTTGCACAGTTCATTTATAATATCTCAACATCATGTATTATGCAATACCATGGCATGATAGCAGTGCACAGTTCTAACATCACCAAGCATATGCAGATTTTTGAGTTTAAGGTAGGTACTGTTGGTGATGTAGCTTGGTATTTCGTGTACTTTTCACCTTGAAATCAAAGCTTTCCTTTGAGTTTCAGGAAGAAAGCTTTGTAGCATCTTCATTAGCTGTGATGAATGAATGGATGGGATAAATAACATTAAGGGAAAAAAAACCCTATTGTGTTTCTGTCTGCCCCAGGCACATCCTTTTTCTTCTCTTTTTATTATTACCTGAATGGTCTCAAACTGCTAAAATAATCTTGTACCTTTCTACTCTTCTGGTTTTGATTTACATCTTCCCGTTATCTCACATGGCTTTGCCGAAAGGTTTTCTGTTTGAGAGCTGCAAGTGGAGGGTGCCACTCATGCTAGCTAATGTTAACCTAGTGGCTGTGGTATTGTAGACCTCATCTATAGTCAATGAGGAGAGAGCCAAAGTGTCCTTTAGGGGAAAAATTCAGAGAAGACCTGATTCAGATGCTAATGTTTTAGATTCAATAGGATAAAGACAGGCAAGGTTTTCGAGGAAAAAACTTTTTGTTAGAGCAGTTGCTGTGAAAGGAAAGGTCCTCAAACTAGCTTTTAAAATACCCTGTTAGATACTAAGTTCTCTTACTGTCATGGCATACATCTGCAATTGCCAAAATATGAAAATGCTCATTTTTTGTGATTTGACAGGCAGTCTTGTGAATAGGTGACTTCTGATCAATAGTTCTTAAATGAGTATTTTTAAGTCAACTTCGTTCTGAAAGTAATTTAGTTTCCAGAAGCTACATTAGGCTATACCTCCCCAAACCTGCTGTTGGTATCCTTTGATAATATATGCTTCTTACCTTGTTTGATTGTTTGTTTCTTCCTCAGTTTATTGGCTGCTCTGACCTAATGACCCTTTTTATAAAGCCATTTTTGTAGAGTAGCATGTTGATTTGGGGAGTAAAAGTAATAGCCAGTTCCTAATTCAGACTTGTGACCAATGCAAGTGTAATAGTCTTTAAGGGCTTGAAAGAATTGTCATAGAGCTGCAAGGCAGGAATTTTCTCCCCTTTTTACATCATTCTGTTGTGATCTACTAATTTTGGCAAAATGCATTATTGTATATATTTGTTTAGTTTGATCACAAATTTTTACTAGTCTGGGCTATCACAGAATGGTAGGAGTTGGTACGGACCTCTGGGAATCATCTAGTCCAACTCCCCTGTTAAANAGTAGAGAGGCAGAATCACCTCCCTAGACCTGCTGCTCATGCCTCTCCTGATGTAGCCCAAGATGTGGTTGGCTCTCTGGGCTGTGAGTGCACATTGCTGGGTCATATCCAGCTTTTCATCTATCATGACCCCCAAGTCCTTCTCTGCACGGCTGCTTTCAATGAGTTCCTCACCCAGTCTGTACTTGTACCTAGGATTACTCCTACCCAGATGCAGGACCTTACACTTTGACTTACTAAACTCCATTTTATTCTCATGGGCCCACTCTTCGAGTTTATCCAGGTCCCTCTGGATGGCATCCCGCCCTTCTGGCATATCAACCACACCACTCAGCTTCGTGTCATCTGCAAACTTGCTGAGGGTGCATTCGATACCCAGATCCACCTAGAGCAGGTTGTCAGGATTGCATTCAGGTGGGTTTGGAATCCACAGAGAAGATTCCACAACCTCTCTGGGCAGCCTGTTCCAGTGCTCTGTCGCCTTCACAGGAAGAAGTTTTTCCTCATGTTCATGTGGAAAATATGAATGTCCTGTGTGTCTTACCCTATGTTAAATTATATTCTGAAGCGGTAAGATTTTCAGTTGCTTTCTTATTGATTCTTATCCTTGCCAAATAAAGGAGTATAAAACATATGTAGATTCAAATTGTCTCAACATTATCTTAAGCTACTTGTTAGCCTGCTAGAAAGGATGACTTTCAACTGTTGGCCTGTGAACCAAGTACAAAAAGGCTGAGTTGCCCTAAGCAGTTGTTGCATCTTTAATAAAGATTAAAATGAATTGGAAACATCTTGTCTGGCTGTAAAAATTCTCTGGTGATATTTTTACAGCAACAGTTTACAAAGAACAGACAATTATGTATGTAAAAAGTCGAAGGACTCAAATCTAGTTTGCTTCACTGCAGAATTTCTGCCTTTCAGTAACTGTATTTTTTTCATTGTATTAAGAAAAAAATTCAACTTTAATCTATCTTGTGAGGTAATGAAATATTCAGAAGTATCAGAAATTTCATATGTTTAATTTCCTTTCTGTTTTTATGTTTGAAATTTGCAACTAGAATGATTGCATATCCTCAGTGGACGTTCTGGCAAGTCTATATTAAAGAACAGGTGAGGAGAAACTTACCTGGAGGCTTTATGTTGAAGAGGAACAGATTTTCTTTATAGAAGTTAGTATTTTGAAGCACTTAGGTGATTTTGGGAATCTATAATTACCAAGCAATTTTAAAACTGTTTTTATTTTGAGCCCTGTCTCACTATTCAAAAATATTTTTTTGCTCACTGAATTTGTTAAATGATGACTGGATGATTAGGATGCAGGGCAAAGGAGAGGAAAAAAACGTACCTGTAGTACATCTGTGTCATGTATTCTCATGATAATGAGAAGGGATGGGTTGGCTCCTCAAGGTTTGTGGGACTAAGTGCAGATAAGATACTTTTGCCTGACTCAAAAAAGGTGTTGGGATCAGTGCCTCACCTGAAGTGCATCTATACCAATGCACGCAGTATGAGAACCAAACAGGAGGAGCTTGAAGCCATGATACAGCAGGAGAACTATGACATAGTGGCTACCACAGAAACATGGTGGGATGCCTCACATGAC
>VWZO01003052.1:0-37497 GCA_013396975.1 Bucco capensis | reverse complement strand
CTTGACTGGCCTTTAGTTGTCCACTGAGGTGGTCTTTGTCATCTCTAAATCCCACCAGAAAAGAAAGAAGCATCAAGCTGGAAGGACAAGGATCTACTGATAAATGTGACTGCCTCTAGAGGCAAAGAGTGGCATGTTGTGCACTGGGACATTAGTCCTGGAACAGGATCAGCTGGTGGGAAAATACCATCAGAGCATTCCTAATCATTTATCTTTTATCCCATCTTTACAATGTGATGTTAATTATTAATTGAAAACAGCACTAGCCCGAATTCTAATGTCACTAGAGTGCTATAAACCCAGTCTAATTCTGCTTATACACATGACTTTTCCCCCTGTGCATTCAAGATTGTAATGCTGACAGATAAGAAACACAGCAGAAGGAGTCAGCAACTTTGGGCCAGGATGAGATCTTCTTACACAAAGTCTGGTTGGGCCTTTCACTAGCTGCACTGAATACATGAAGCTATCACATTTCTCTCCATAACATTCCTCCAAAGTGGACTTAGGTAACTGATAACAGCAATGCCATCAGGTGCTATTTAGGAGGAGAATCTTGGTGTTATAATAAAGTTACAAAGGTGAACAGTTTGAAGCTGGTTGGCTGATGCTGTGTGGAAAGCTCAGCAGCATGCCCTATATATTAAAAGGGACGAGAGCGACCAGCTGCTTTTCCACTGCAAATATGGGCTCCAGGATCTTCCCACTCTGCCTCTCCCTTCTATTATGTTATGCTAATGGCACTCCAGTCTCTGTAAGTAGAAACCTGATTTCTACAGGCTCCTTCCAGTTCAGAGACATCTTATTCCTTATCCTGGTTGTATTTTATTCTCTTTCAGGTCAGGCACCCCTCCAGTGAAGCTAGTAAGTGCTCTTTGAGTTTTGAAGCATTTTCTTCTGCTTGCTGTGTGCCACCACATCTGAACACATAATGTTTTGTCTGTCTTGCAGAAGCAGATATTGATGCTGGTGAAATAATCAAAGACATTCCAGACATAAACTTAGGTGAGTTCGTGTCTAAATTCTCATAAGGTCTGAAATATTGTGAACAAAAAGCTGGATTTTCAATATTGTAAAAAAGATACAGTTAACTGATGGTCAGGTAGTTCATGGTAAAAGAGAAATATAATTAAGTGTGTTCTGAATTACCTTCTTCTGCCTATGATACATGAATCTATCCTAGGACTGTACCCCTATGTAAACAAGGAATGCAGATGCCTTTCATGTTGGAAGTGTGGACAAACCCACAATGTTAAGGCACACATTATATCAATTAGAAAGGCTCTGGAGACCCATCAGCATTTCCCCCCTATCTCCATATGTTTTAGAAAGTGGGGAAAAAAGCTTAGATGTTTATTGAGCTTCTACATAAGTGGTAAGGAAATCAAATGGAAAAGATACAATAATCTGTACTGTCATCCTCTGTTCTTTTTTTATTTCCTATAAATGGTGGTCACCAGATTTCTGCCACCAAAAGAGCAGACACTGGTAATCAGTGAGTATACACTACTGTTACTTTTAGTCTTGCCCCCATATTTTGCTGTAAAGAGGTCCTCTTTATTTTCTGTAAAAGCCTAGGGACATTAACCTTGTATAAGTAAGCTCGATATGGTTTATGAGATGAAATATTTTGATATTTGATATTCATTTACATTACCTTTCATTAAATTACTTTTCAGCTGCTGGACTGGACCTCTTTCAGGGTGATATCTTGCTCCCCGTAAGCAATTAAAAACTTTATATTTATCACTTGTCCTAATTGTATTTTTGGTACAAATAATCTCCCTGCAGTGGATGTATAACCAACTGTTAATTCCCTTTCCAGAAAAACCAGCGAAATGCCCTGAGAAATGAGATCTACAGATGGCAGTTCCCCATTCCCTACATTCTGGGTGATAACCTAGGTAATGCATATACTTTATTCAAATGTTAGGTCCAATCTTCATTTGCACTAGAGTCTCTGCGATAAAAAAACCTGGCTTTTCCAGGACTGGTTCTCTCACACTAAAATTCGCTATTAACTAGATGCCTCCTTTATATCTTCTACAACTATCAAAACAAAATACAGTTTAATCAAATTTAATCATATCTGTTTGCATGCCTTACATCTCCAGGGTGAATGATCTGCAATGTGGTGAAGGTACTTTCCTTATGTGTGTTTTCCAGATCTGAATGCCAAAGGAGTAATTCTCCAGGCATTTGAAATGTACCGCCTTAAGTCTTGCGTTGATTTCAAACCATATGAAGGAGAGACAACCTACATATTCTTTAGAAAAGAAGATGGGTAAGAGTTCTATCAATTTCTGTTTAGTTTAGTTCTGTAGAATTAGCTGTAATTTCATTCCATTTGACTTCAGCAGNACGAAGCCTAGCCACGACGACAACGATGACTTCAGCAGTCTAAAAGTTTAGTCTAAGCTTCTTGTCAGCAAAGAAAAAAAGGCCACCAAGAGAGCAACCTGTTTTACCTTCTTAGACACAAAGCTTGGAAGCAGCTGCCTCCCACATTAGCAGTTGCCTCTTACATCACCATTGGGCTACCCTAAAAAGTTCCCAGTATATTGTCTGAGGAGGTCCTTTCCTCCTCAATCATGGTTAGTTTCTACTCAGATGGAGGGCTAGGCTCTCACAGAAAAATGGGATTTCACACCTATGGCCAATGCATTTCATAGTTGCCATTAAGAACAACCAAATATTACTATTTTAAATCCTCCTAGACCTTTTCTCTAGCCCAAGTGACTGCAAAAAAAAAACAAACCTCAGTCTGTCTTAATGAGTTTACTGTTTCTATGTATGTATTATGCTTCTCAAAAACCAGGGGTGAAATTGTGTAGGACAGAGGGTGAGTAAAGTGCTGATCTCATGCAAATGATACTAAGTTTATGGGCTTAGTCTGCTTTCAGAGTAGAGTATCAAGGCTTCTGGTCAGTATCTAAATAATAATTTATGTTACTTCTTTTGTATTTAAACCTTTATTGATATTACTTATAAGTTATTTGAGCAGACTGAGAACTTAAATACAGAGAAGAAAGCTCTACTTAACAGACAGTAAGATAACAGACAGTACGATCTCTCTCTTTCTCAGGTGTTGGTCCATGGTGGGAGACCAGCAGACTGGACAGAACCTCTCTATTGGGGCAGGGTGTGATTACAGAGCAGTTGTGGAACATGAGCTCCTACATGCTTTAGGATTTTACCATGAACAGTCGAGGATGGACCGGGATGACTATGTGACAATCTGGTGGGATGAAATTATTTCAGGTGGGTTGTGACCTTCAAGTCAGATTTTGTAGAGTGGAGATTCATCAGTATCTTGTTTTACATCCTAGTTTTTAAAACCTTCTTAAAAATACAGTTTTAGAAACACTGGGCCACCCTTGAGACCACTGCAAATCAACCTGTAGATGTAGCAGGATTTTGATACAACTTTCCCGGTAAAAGACTGCAGACTGTCCAGGGCCAAAAGGGAGAGGCCTTACTTGAAACTCAGCCTTTATTTCCCCTTGGCTCCAGGATGGGTCTGCTCTCTGATATTGAACAAATCACTTCCAGTTTCTATGAGTCTGTTTTCTCTTGCCATGTAATGCAAATTGTGAACTTACTGAGGTGGTAAGCTTTGAGGTGACTCTTCTTTAATCAAAGGTTCTCTCAACATCTGAAAGGTTTTCACACTCAGAAACCCAGGCTTTCCTGAAACTGCAGAGATTTACTTTGTATATGAAGACAGCTCGAAGTGGTTGGATCAGATGGGACACATCTGATAGGATAGGGCAGGAAAATACTCTCTCCTGCTTCTGCTCAGTGTGTCTCTGCAGGTTCTTGCCTTTAGATTTCGTATCATAGACTCAGCTAGATTGGAAAAGACTTCTAAGATCACTGAGTCCAACTGCTGACACAACACTGCCATGCTGCTAAACCATGTTGCCAAGTGCCACATCTACATGGTTTTTCACATACCTCCAGGGATGGTGACTCCACCACTTCCCTGGGAAGTCTGTTCAAATGCCTAACCACTCTTCCAGTGAAGAAATTTCTTCTTGTATCCAACTAGAACCTCCTCTGGTGTTCATTTGTCCTATTGCTATTTACCTTGGAGAAAAGACCAATCCCCATCTTGCTACAACCTCCTTTCAGTTCAGATCATCAGATTCAATGGCTTTATGAGTTTCAGCAAACTCTCTCCACTCGCTGTGGTCCCTAGGCAGTTCCTTCTCTCCTGTGAGGTCTAGTTCTGTACTACCTGATGATCTGTTATTTGAAAAGGAGTGAATGGGAACCTATAACAAGTAGTGAAAGACCTCCTAGAAAAGACACTGAGTGTAAACTCTTGTTCCCAGAGGTTTCAGTGATGGTGCCAATGCAGCACTCTGCTATTGTTCATGCTGTGTGGATGAAGTGATCACTTCAGTCTCCAGGGCTATGCACTCTCTATCTCTGTAAATAAGTGAAAATACGTGGAAAGTAGTCATCAGAAAGGAACAAGAATGAGGAAATGCTGTGGATAGATAAGAACTGCTTTCAGTTAGATAAGAACTGCTGGTATAAGCAATTTCTGCTCATGTTTAAAAGCAGTATCTGATATTTTGAGTTGCTCCAAGTTGAATGGCCTTGGGTATTACTGCTTGGCTCTACTCTGTTGTGTCTTTTGGGGTAGCTATGCAACAGATGAGATTTGGATATTGGTTTTTCAGACCACTGTTTTTATTGTTAGGAACAGCACTAAACCCAAATCACCTAATGAAAATAATTAATCTAAAAATAACATTAAAAATTCACCTAATAATTCACTAACTTTGTCTTATCTTGGATCATGAACATGATCATGTCATTAATAGCATTTAGACTCTGACTTTTTCGCCCCTTTTTGCTCTTCACTGTAATTAACCACCCAAAGCAAGAAATCTTACAATGTATTTACAATGCACTATTGTGAGGTGCTCCATGATGTACAGAGGTATGGAAAAACTCAACGAAACAGTGCCAGTTCTCTATGCATTTTTTTTCCTCCAAAAATGAATCATTGAATCCTCTCAACTTACCTGTGGTGTATTCAGTAGCCAAAATTTGGGAACACCACAAATATGATACAGATGATGGACTTCAGTGTGACACTATTCCAATAGCCATTTGAAAGATGTCTACTCCTCTGAGGGGAAATAGGGCTGACATGATTGTGCTCTGTATATGTGTTTGTGAGCATCTATTCCCACACTTGTGATCTGCAACCCCAAATTTAATAGCTAATAGTTTTCGCTGTAATGCATTTTCATAATCTGCAGTGCAGATAGCTGGCTGGTAGGAGAGGAGATCTCTTATTCATATTGCTGTTGACAGAAAAGCTAATAAGCCCATTAGACTTTAAAGAAAACACACAAGACAGCCTAATGAAGTTGCTATCTTGCTGTATGGTTTCTTTTAAAACCACCTGGAAGTTACCCTTTGTCTCATAATGATCTTAAAAGCCAGCATCATTACACGTGCCTGTGTCCTGCCAAGATGTTTTTCCCAGCTATAAAAAGTGATAGCACTTAATTAGCAAGATTCTCTTTTTGATAAAAGGTTCAATTCAAGCATCTGTAACAAAACAATCCCAAGTTCTTATACAATCTCAAGCTTTGGACTTAAGACCTTTATGCCAAGAATGGACTTGCAGAAGGGAAGGGCAGTCATTGCACAGAGAAGCTGTAATTATCCATCAGTGCAGTCATGTGCTCTTTCTTCTTGGAGAAAGAAAGCCAAATAATCTAAAAATACCATCTGTAGTTGGAAATTCTGGCAATTTCCCCTTCCTTCCATACCAAAGTTTGTGAAATGGCTCCCTCTCTCTGCCTCAACAGACATCACAATGAAAAGCTTTCTCTAAGGAGAAATTATTTCACAAAGAAACCATGAGAAACATGTTTCCAGAAGACATTTTAATAGAAATATCATAGCAACATTGTCAGTCTAGAGAAAACTCATATTTTCTCTTTTTTTTAATCACCAATCTCTAAGGTATTCTTTTCTTTAAAGAACAGAACCTGGAGGCACTCCAGGACTGCACACTTGTCCTCTTAATGAGTAAAGGGCTCCAGAGCTTCTCATTGCCCATATATGATCCAATATCTTGAGAAATGTTTGCATCAATATTCACAAGCTCTAGAATGAAGTACATGAATCCTTAAGCTCATTCCTTCAGGATGCTTAACATTAGACCATCTAACCTGACCTATATATCCCAGTCTTTACAGCTCGTTCATATTTGATATTGAACTTCCTGAAGACACACGTGAGGGTACAGAACTGCAACAAAAAGACAGTGTTTTGTTGTCCAAATGACTTCATAAACAACTCTTGCTAAATTTGAATATTCTATTGTCAAGTAATTGCTTTCAGGTATATCCATTTTGTCTCAAATAACTGTACACAAGGGGCCTTGCTAAAGCCATTTCTTTTCCACTTTCTCTAAAAAATGAAGCTCTTTTCTGTTCTTTTACCAGGCAAAGAGCACAATTTTCTGAAGTATGATGACAGCTACATCACTGATCTGAACACCCCTTATGACTATGAATCAGTGATGCACTACCGACCATTTTCCTTTAACAAAAATGAAAGCATCCCCACAATCACAGCAAAGATACCAGAATTTGATGACATCATTGGACAACGTCTGGACTTCAGTGCCATTGACCTGGAAAGACTGAATCGCATGTATAACTGCAGTAAGTCATGCTTTAACCATGGCAAACTGTTTATTTCTTTAGACTTGAGCCTGGCTGGATCACCTCCCTTATGTCTCTAAAACCACAAAAACTCTTCTTAAGTGCTCTTGAGGAGGTATGGGAGAGGATCTGCGCTCTAGAGACCTAATGTGTTTATTCCCTCCTCATCTCTCTCTTTGTCTCTTTGAACTGAAAATACTTTTGTAAAAGTTCAATTAGCCAATGGAAGCCAAGCCATTTTGCTCCTAGCAGTTCAGATGCATGGTTGTGTTCTGTTGGTCTGTGGGTAGGTTTGTTTTGCTTTTGTGAGGTGAATGCAACTATACTTTGTCCTCGTTTACTGACATTTGGTCCTAATTAGATTATTCTGCATTTAAGATTGGTTAAGTCTAGATTCCAATGCTGTTTAATTGGTTGGTAAGCTGGTTCAAGATGTTTTTGCCACGTGATTGTTAGCGAGAAGTTATTGTCCCTGTGGATCTGTTAATCATCAGCTTGCAGGCAAACTCAGCTGGACCAGCCTAAGGTAACTGGGTGGACTTTTCTTGAAGTGGAAGAGCAGTGTTCATACTCATCAAGCAGACAAGTGAGCCATGAAGAACAATAGCCTCCAGGCAGGGAATGGTAGTGTCCACAGATGGAGCCCTCCCAGGATCTTTGTTCGCGAAGCCTAGCCATGATTTTGATTTTGAGTGTCCACAGAGTGACTTGTGTCTCCAAAGCTTACAAGCAGGCACAAAGACAGCCATCATCAGTCACTGTGCTTCAGCTGCTACAAGGGATATTTTGTAAACATTATGCAAAGTGATTAAATGTTGTTATCTCTGTCCAGGGAATCCCTCCGGAAGTCAAATATTTCCTCTTTTGAGTCTTTGAGCTCACAGCTGCTGTGGGTCATCTTCTCTACACGATGTCTATACTAGTGTAAACAAACCCCCCTCAATATTAGAGCAGAAATTTTAATTAGATACTGCTTTGGAGGTAACCATGTGTCCATTTTTTTTCAGCTTCAACTCACACCTTTTTGGACCAGTGTTCATTTGAGTTGGAAAATATCTGTGGCATGATTCAGGGCACCAGAGATGATCTAGACTGGGTCCATCTACAGAGCAGTGCTATAGGGCAGGAGGACCACACACTTTCTGGACGCTGTATAGGTAAAACAAAGTAACAAAACACTTTCTTATAGAAAAGGGTTAAGCTGGAGTAATGGTCCCTTCTACATGTCTATACTGGTCTGTTTGCTTTAGATACAGCATCTTTAACAGCATCTCTGAACCTGTCATTGCAGTCAAACCTTGAGAAAAGCCGGCACTGGCTACTCTGAAAACATAGGATTGAAAGACCATATTTAAGACACTACCCAGCAAACATCTGAGTTGTAATGTTTCTAGTGAAGCAAAACCATTCTTTTCACGTGTCTTGGCCTTGCACGTGTCTTGGCCTTGTGGTGTGAGTTTATGGTTGCACTCTTAAGCTTTTTCAAGATAGTGGAATGTTCTCCATACCAGCAAGATAAAGGGGGACAAAGAACAATCTTAACTATAGACCTTTTAAAGGAACCTGGAAAAGGATTTAGTCTAACTTCCAAAGTCTGAGTAAAAGTTATGTTGCCCCATGATAAGAATGAAACAGCACTCATAGCCTCTCATAAATGTTTGCAAAGCAAACAGTTAAGCTTGAGGAATTGTGGTTCTGGAGGTAGCAGAAAGTTGTAAAGCATTTTATGATAGGAGTTCAGGGATAACTTTCTTTTTCACACAGTAACTTTGCCATTTTTCAAAGAAAGCAAACCTGAAAAAAAGCAGAGTCAGCCATAGTGCCAGTCCCAGAGTGCTAGCTTACAAGTGAGAATAAAGGGACCTAATTTGTCACTATTTAGACAGGGTAAACTACCACAGATTTCCCCCCCAGAAAGTGACTTCTGTGATACATTTTGTGTAAGTAGAGAGTGAAGAAATCCTGTCCTGAAGCACATTCAGTTATGCTTTGTTACTCTTTGATAAAGGGGAAAAAGATGACTTTCTGCACTCAGCAGTAGACTATTCCTCTTCTGTGACCCACCCACTGGAAAGAACAGATCCTCAACCTCCTATAATGCTGGTACTTTTCAATCAGGCCTGAGAATACAATATAACTCAAGAAAACCATCTGACAGCTTCTAGAAATGCTTGCTCCTAACCCTCATCTTTCTCTCTGTTCCCCCTACTTATTTTTCCCCTCTGCTACTCCTGTTAAGTATCACATTACTTTGAAATGATACATTTACACCACTCAGGTTGCAGGAGCTCTGAAGAAACACAGTGACACTCTACACTTTCCTCACAGATGCTGGCTATTTCATGTACTTCAACACGAGCTCTGGCAAGGCAGATGAGGTGGCAATCCTAGAGTCTCGAATCTTATATCCAAAGAGAACTGAGCAGTGCCTCCAGTTCTTCTATAAGGCCACAGGAAGCCTTTCTGACAAGCTGATCATCTGGCTTAAAGAGGATGATGGCACTGGAAATATTCGCAAGATGAGGAAAATTCAAACCTTCCAAGGTAATTCTGGAAACATGAGGAATATATAAAATATTAGAGGGGAGGAGAAGTTGTCTTACTGAGTCCATGAATGCAGTGGATTGGCTCAGAAATCAAAAGATTTTCTTGAAGCTACCAGACTATCTTGCAAACTGGATAAGGGTTTTGGTATTATATGCAGGCATTTAGCAGTGGAACTGCAGGCAGAAATAATGTAATTTAGGTGCTCCACAGCAGAAGTCACAGTGTTCCTAATAATGTTATGTTACACTCAGTGATTGGGAGGGACCCCAGACTCTGCTGGAGATCAATTGACTAGATCTCCACAAGCTTTTTTATGATCTAACAGTGAGCTGTTCACATGTAACTATCTGTGCTCATCTGCAGTCAGTAAGAATCTCAGCCTGATTTTTGTATGGTTAAAAGCACAAAAACACTTGTAGTTTTGGAAGTATGAACTGAGTTCCCACTTCGGGTGATTTTGTTAAATAGGACAAATGGAGCCACCATGGCACTATACCTCCAGGTCATCAAAATCCAAGTGTGATATCCTGCTAATAATAGGCTGCAGCAATTTGCAAGGAAGGATAAATCCCTGGAAAAGTGGCAGCAATCATTAATACTAATGCATTGGGCCTTGGACTCCCATCCACTTGTTATACCTTTATACTAGAGATTGCTGTTCATTGTGTGGAGCTATCTTAATACAACATGTCCAAAGCATTTAGATCATAAGGAAATGTGAATGTATTGCAATCACAACTAACTTAAGACCAACTTAAGATCTCTAACCTTCAGGACCCTGAGAGCTGGAATAGGTGGCTAGGAGTAAGCTGCTTCATGATATCACTATTCATGCTGATGGCAATGTTTTGCTTTCTTTCTACCCAAGCGGATAATGACCATAACTGGAAAATTGCCCATGTAACCCTCAACGCTCAGAAGAAGTTCCGTTACCTCTTCCAGGCACTAAAGGGCAACACCAGCTCTTCATCTGGTGGGATTGCTATTGATGATGTCACCCTGACAGAGACTCCCTGTCCCACAGCTGTCTGGGTTATTCGGAATTTCAGTAAAATCCTTGAGAACACATCAATTGATGTTATGGAAAGCCCCAGGTTTTATAGCCCTGAGGGTTATGGTTTCGGCATAACTTTGCATCCCCACTCCAGTGTGAGCGGCTACATTCGTGTTGCCTTTCACTTGTGCAGTGGAGAGAATGATGGTGTTCTGGAGTGGCCAGCTCTGAACCGCCAAGCAATACTCACAGTGCTGGACCAAGACCCTGATGTCTTGAAAAGGATGTCCTCAACCAGAAGCTTCACCACAAGCAAAGACCATGTTAGCTCAGGTAAGTGGTGTCTGCCTGGAGGAATGATAAAAATGAAATCGAAGGACTCCAGGTCAGAGGAATTAATGTAGGCCTCAGAGCTGGGCACCTTTGGATGCATTACCCAATTTGAGATGCTTTCTTGTGTATGACTTTCCTATGTATGACTCAGAATTTCTGTCTGCGAAAGATCACAGAATCACAGAATGTTAGGGGTTGGAAGGGACCTCTAGAGATCATCTAGTCCAACTCCCCCTGCAAGAGCAGGATAACCTGGTGTCCAGTCATCTAGTGTGAAAAGTGATGCATAGAAGGTTGGTGTTATTATAAACAATCCCTGCTATATTGGAGTTTGACTCTAAATACAGAGTTCTTCTAGAAGATGGCAATTCCCATTCTACCTGTGGCTTGTTCGTTATGGCAGGTGATATACCACCACAGGATGATGCTGTGTTCCACTACTAAATCATCAACAATTTAAGTGAAAACTGCATTTTGGAGGCTTGGTTAACTTGAACATACATGATCTAAATGCATAGAGTTCACATTGTAGCTGTATTTCTGAAAAAAATACCTGAAAACATCCATGAGATCACTCTGCAGCATTTGAAGCTTGTCTTGCTTATCTGGGTGTAGACTGCAGAATATGAACTCCTTCACACAGGGGCTACCTTTTAACTCCAGGTTTACAAAGTATGGAGCACCATCGTTCCAATTCCAGCTCTAAGATTTCCCATGATATGTTAGTTGAAAGAAATAAGAACAACAGAACAAATACAGAGTTTGGTACAGAATAAAACACTAGAGATGAATCTCCATCTCACCAATTTTTTCAGTGACAGTTTAGTACACACTTTTTCATGAAGAGGTTTTAAACCTTAGGTATGAATATGTTTAATAGAAGCATAGCAATGAACAAAATTCACTAGACTCTAAACCATAGGTACTTAAAAAGTGTTGAGGGAGTGTCCTTACACAGGAGGGAGCTCTTAGCTGGTGACAATAAGGAGGTAACTTGCATTTAGTTAGTTCTCAATGAAAAAGCAGTTGTGGAAATTCAGTGCCCTCACATAGACTAAGAGTCTTCATGCAGGCCATCTCTAAGGATCTGTTGGCATGCATAATTTGTCAGTTCTCTGCGATTTGTTTGGGCATTTCAGCTCTGAACTTGATTTTACAGCATATGTTCTGTTTAACACTATAATGATGGAAAGAAGTCATGTCATACTTCCAGTTGCAGAGCTCTGTGGTTTTTGGTCTCCACTTATAGTCTTTTTGCAGGTGCTAACGCAACATTAATATGGGAGAAACCATCAGTTACTGGAAAATTTGATGCTTCATGCAATTGCTATAGAAGTATATCATGGGGATGGAGTACCTTCATATCCCACAGCCAGATGAGACGAAGAAGCTTCCTGAAAAATGATGACCTGATTATTTTTGCAGAATTTCATGGTAAAGACCCTGTTCCTGATTCTCCTTACAAAAACAAATGGGTGATCTTTTCTAACTGTTTTCATATATTCAAGTAAATGTTGCCACCTGTCACTGAGTTATCTTCTCTTCTAGCAAGGATCAGCTTTTGAAAGCATTTCTGTGTCTTAGTTTCAGGTGGTTGACGTTAAGAGATTCTGAGTTCAGAAGCATCTAAATGGCAATGATTTGTTGAAAGTTCACTTCTTAGACACCTTTAAGCACCCTAACCTGTAGCTATGCCTATTTGTAAGCACTGAACATACCAAAAGGCCTCCTTCGTGGTGTTTATTTTCAAGTAGAACAGCTACAGTTGGAATAATTGTCCCAAGTACAGACTACCACCAATTTACCTAACTAATTACCATAATTTCAGGATTATTTTCTATCTTGTGCTTTAAATAAACAAACTTAGCTGTGATATGGTAAGTGCAAATGGACAAGGAGTGCCCTCTGGTCCACAATGCACCCTGTGAGGCCCTGGCATGAAGAATACTGTATATACCATTACTCATTGTAATCTGATGTCATCCTCCTCTGTTTTTTTAAAAGACATAACTTACCTCAATAAGACTGAAGTCCCTGTTGAACCTAAACAATCTACCTTCATGGAAGGCCTCATTCTTGAAAGGCAGAAGAGAGCAGCCCTGGATATGGAACCTGTTCAAGATCAGCTGCCTTATCTGCAAGATCCATGTGACCCAAACCCTTGTCAGAATGATGGAATCTGTGTCAACGTGAAAGGGAGAGCAAGCTGCAGGTACTTCAGACCTCTTCCCTGGTTGCCTTGACTTTCTTCCAAACCAAATGATGCAACTAATAAGTATTCAGTGCTACAGACATAAGACATCTAAGCCACCAGGTTTTCAAGGAATATTAGGAACAAAACACTTCAGTGTTCACACACAGTGACTGGTTTCTACTGGCAGCCATAAAGGGAGGCAAAGAAACCCAATTCTGTAGTGCTTCCAGGGGATGTAAATATCCTCCAAGGAAAAATTTCTTCACTGAAAGAGTTGTTAGGTATTGGACCAGGCTGCCCAGGCAAGTGGTGGAATCACTGTCCCAAGAAGTGTTCAAAAATCATGTAGATGTGACACTTTGTGACACAGATTAGTGGCATGGAGGTGTTGGGTCAGTGGTGGGACTTGGCAGTCTTAGAGGTGTTTTCCAACCTCAATGATTCTGTGATGTGAACCTCTATAATGGGAACTGCCCATCCAGGATAGTGTGTGAGGACCTTGAGACAGGCCTATAGAGCAGGACAATACTCCTGCTTCATGCAAATCTGTACTTTGTTTTCCTAGATGCCCATCAGGACAAGCCTTCTTCTTTACGGGTGAGAGGTGTCAGTCAATGCAGGTCCATGGGAACATCCTGGGAATGACAGTTGGTGGAATTGCTGGAACCATTGTCTTAACCATCGTCCTCATTTCCATGATGGCTAGAAGATAAAGAGCTGCAAGGGGATAAATCTCAGCCTGAACTTTTCCCATAGTTCATTAAACATCCATTTTCAGTGAAAAATGATGAATGCAACTTTTAGAAGACCAGTCAGTATATGGATGAAATGCATTATCAACATCCTACGCTGTAGGTTTTGGCATTTAAACATCATGTAAAACTGCTGTCTAATGAAAGTTCATGCCCTGACTTCCTTTATCTCTGTGTATTCTTGAACTGTTTCATTTCTTCATCCAATGGCAGGTGGTAGTGCTGAGAGTCATGCATTTACTCTCAACCACAGTTCAAATTTATATTAAATAACCAGTAGAAACTCTCAAAACCCTGGAAGTAGTCACGTAGAAGTGCATACTTTAAGATTCTGGGAATGTTGCTATAGAAATTGCTCAAGAAATCTAAAGGGTACAAATCCATAGTTATGTAAATTAGTATATCAATACTTATTTTCCGTACACTTGTGCTGGTTTGCAAAAACCTATTAGCTATTACATAGAATTAATATTAATTAATTGAATTAATATTATTGGCCAATTCTTGAGCAAGGAAATAATTTCACATTAAACATATCTGTCTTTCTAGAAGGCCTCGACATAAAAAGTTTTCAAATATTCAAGTACAAAACTATTCTTTGGGCATAATCCAAGTTTTCTTAAACATCCACAAAACTCCCATGATTGCAGCAGGCTCTGGATGATATTGGAGCAGATCATCAGTTATAGGACTGGATCTGTACTGGTTACCATTAAATTCACTCCTCTTTGGAAATCACAAGTCAGGGAGAGAGCTGGGAGTGTATGAAGATGAAGACTGGATCTGTGATAGTGCTGGGTGCTTGATAAGGTATTAACACCCTAGAATGGAGTCTGTGTCAACGTGACTGCATAGGGCAGGAAACAACCAATCCACTATGCCCTAAGATCTCTGCCTTCAAGAGCTCCAGCAGTTTCCACACTTGAAATTTTGTTACCCAGTTTTCCTCCAAAAGCAGTTTTTTCTTGTCTGCATGTCAAAAAATAGAGTAGTTCAGAATGTAAATAGTAAATAGTCACAGAGAGTGAAGCTACCCTTGTATTTATCAGATAGCTGTCACAACGGATGGCAGCAAAGGGAAAATGGAGAGGTAGACACCACAGCCCCTTAGCTTCTGGAAAAGATCCATGTAACCTACAGAAGATCCTTTGGTGACACTAGGTGTTTGTCAGCACTGCTTGTAGCTCTTAGTTACAGGGAAGAGATGTGAAAGGCACAGCTCAGATTGCCTGGATAGAGAAGGAAGTAAGGGTATCTTTGCCAGCTTCAACCCCAAGCTTAGGATGTCCTCTAGGAAGAGCTGCCACAACAGCTATTCTCAAGCAAGGTGCTTGACCTATCTCGTGTGGGTTTTCCAATTAGCAACAACATTTGCTTACTCAGCTAGTGCAAAAGCAGGATTTGCAGCCCAGGTTCTGTGAGGTAAAAGAATGCAGGCCACAGCCATGGACTCTCTGGGTCTGGGGACATGCAGTGTGGGCAAAGAGCTCAGCAGCTCTGCTAATGTGCACAGATTGGTTATCCTGCAAGGAGGCAGGGAAAAGGGAGGATCCAAGAATAGGCTGTGGGAGGATTAGCCCTACTCATCTCAATGAAAAACCTGAAAAGAACTTGGAAAGAGTGTATGGCTAGNGAGACCACAAGTGATTTTCAGACTGTGCCACTGGAAAGAGTGTAAATTAAAAGAAATGATCCTAGATTTTTTGTAGATTACACTGTATGCTTTACCCTCATTTTCTAACAGGAAAGTACTCAAGAAATGTCATGGTCCATATGTGCATCTGCCTATCAGCCCCATGTTTTCTCAACGACATGGAATCCTGTTAGCTGTTGAGGACCAAAAGCCTTGGAGAAGTTCTGGTTGTGAGTTCACAAGTACTGATGGTTGGTAGAGCTCATTAGAGCTTCCACCAAGGAAGGAATGGGCAGAATGTGACCATCCCAGCCCTTGGTGAGCCCCAGCCAGACCTTCATCCTCTCTGAGGTATGATCCTCCCCACAACACATCCAGTTTCCTACCAGCTGCTGCTGACAGGGTAGGTGAGTGAGGTTACATCAGTAGAAGGCACTGTATGTACAGAGTGGGAGTGGGGAAGGTTTAGGAAGGCCCTAATCTTGTGGGACAGAGATATGTGAGGACTGAGTATGTGAGGAAGACCATGGAAGCTTGGATGCTTGGAAAGGAAAGAGAGTTGGTGGGTATAGAACATAAGCTGTTAGAAATAAACCTAATTTTTTTTCTGCTCATGGGATTAACAAATCCAACTGAGGTCACAGGCTCTGCAAGGTAACATGCAGTTGGACATACCTTATGTACTGGCCACTTCATACATGGGTTGGAGATGGGGGAATATTCTAAATCTATTCTAATTCAGGTAAATAGGTAAAGCTATTCTAACTCAGTGGGATTTGATGTTTCTGTAGCAGGTCAATGCTGCACAAGCTGCTTCCATATTGAGTTACACTATATGGCTATCTGAAGGCAGATTTTGTTTGGAATTATGTATGAAGTTCTGATTTTCAGGTTTCTACTGGCCATGCAGTTCAAAGAGAGACTGGATTTTCAGATATTTCTTAATCTCTTACTGTTTTCTAGTTCTAGTGTTATATCTACATTGCCAAGTAAAAAGAAATTGCTTTTTGTATAAATAATACATTTGGTTGATGCTTGTTTATTGTCTTCAGTCATCACCACCTGTTCATACCAAACCATACCATGACTGTAAGTGTAGGCAACACTTTCCCATCCTGGTTCATCTGAAAGTCCTGGGAAGAGGTTCACCACTGCTAACCAAAGTTCTGATTCCTCAACAGCCATATCAGGCTGTACCATCTGACAGCAGTGATATTGGCCTCAAATCTAAATCTTCATGATTCCATCTATCATATTTTACATTAAGTGTTGCAACATTTGCCTGTGCTATAAATACTTTTCAGGCTCTCTCATAGCCCTGTGCTTAAGACAGGAGTCCTGCCTTTTAAAATACACAGGCTTGGAAATAACTGATTCCACAAATGTAGTATTGGAGCAATAATTTATATAAAACATTTCATCCTGCCTGCCATGTGATGGTTTATATTCACTGCAGAGTTGACTCTCTGAGCCTTCCAAGTGTGATTCTCCTCTGAGAGGAGACCCAAATGTACAGACTTTACACAAGAGACTCCTTGCATACTCAACATTGCTAAGCATTAAATAAATGCAATCTCCTTTGTGGTAGAGGGCAGCAACAACCTCTGTCTTACCACATTGCATATCAAAGGAAGGGCAATTAGAGTTAAGGACATAAAGCTTCCTTTTCTTCAAAAAGAATGCCATATGGAGCTTTCAGCACATTCCATCTGAAAGAAGACCAGGTAGGAATGATCATGGTCTTCATTATACCCAAGTCAAAAGTGAAGATCTGAAATAGATCTCAGTTGTGAAGCTTTGGTTCCAGAAAGTCTTAAATAGAAAGTGGAAAGCACTACAACCTGTGACCTTTTCAGATTCTAACACAAGGGCAGGAAAGAAGCTGCGAGGTACTTGTGTATCTACACAGGCCTTTGGAATCATTCAGAGAGTTGATAGGGGAAATACTGAAACAACTGGACAACAGCTGTGTGTAGCACTGCAGTTCATGGCTCAGTACTGCATAGTGCTAAGCACCCACTTATAGACTGAGAATTCTTCACTCCCAGTGTCTTTTCTGGCAGCTGAAGGCCTTCAAATCCTTCCAAATTTGAAACATCTTGTCATCTCTTCTGAGATTGGCAGCTCCTGTAAAATTCCATCTCTCAAAGCTTCCTTGCCTTACAAGTTAACCAGAGATGATTATTCCAGAAGAATGCACCAAGGCACAGATTAGTTAAAATGAAACAATCCACTTCTTGATGACTCGCAGGTACTTTGTGTATGTGTCTTTGAAAGGGCAGGGGTCCTTTCAGAGTTACTTGATTTAGGATTTGCACTGCCTCAGTTAAGCAAAGAATATGCCTTGGAAGTGTTTTCTGAGGAAGAGGTGGATGGCTCTGAAGATACTCGGTATTTTCCTGCAAAACAAAGAGTAGTGGTTAGACATACTGTGATACTGTGACATAAGGGCAGATAGCTAGAGATATGTTGCACTGCAAAGTAAGAACTATTATATCTGTCCTGGTGATCCAGTTGGCTTTCACTTGGTGTGTGGCCCTGTTACTAGCTGAATTACAGCAATGCCATCAACCACAGAAGTCAATGTGTTTGGTGACAGAGCCAGGATATGTCAGCTCGAAGAGGCTATCATGCAATAGGGTAGTAATTTCCTCACACAAATGGAGGCACTTAGTGGGACACACCTACAACACATGCTCTTGAGAAGAATCCCAGCTCCCTCCCTCTTGTGACCACAAGGCTCTAACCTAAGTCCCAGATGCACAGAGCCTAAAAGCAGAGTGTAGAAGAGAGAGTTAATAATATGGGAATTTCAGGTGGCAGTAGCATGGGAGGCAGTTCTGGGCAAATCTTGTTGTGGGAGGCTTCTGTATCTGGTGAATGTACTCTATAGCAGAGTCAGAGACCAACTTCTAGTTTCATTATCTAATACACAGATTCTTAAAACAGTTGCTCCCTTGCATTAAACTCCTTCAGGTCCCACTTTGACCAAATGCCACCATATTCTCCGAGCAATGGTTGGACACAACAATTACACATTTAAGAATGAAATTGTTCATATTTTCAGCAATACTTCTTGCAAAATAAAAGTCATAGCTGAAATGGCATCATCCATAAAATGACAGCCAGAAAACATTTGAAGAGTTACAGCTCCAAGGTGGTGAAGAGTACCTGAACAGTAAATGAACTGAGGAGCACTGCATCATGCTATCATTAAGCTCAAAGCAAAGCTCAGTTAGTAGGTTTTAGAATTGGTGGAATGTGCCACCATCCAATACTTGCTTAATTGTGAGACAAAGATACTGCTAGTATTATGCTACAATCATGAGCAATTATGCTAGTGATTCCAATGGCTTTTTACAGTTCCTTTCTGTTAGAAGATTAAATACCATCTATGGATGGATGGATGGACAAATAAATTGGTAGATACCAGGACAGACAGACTCTGTAAGTGAGAATGCAGAGAAAACCTTGCTTATGCTTCAGTAGAAGAGACTTACTGTCACATACCTGTTTTCCCACATAAGTTGTTAAAGGTTCTTGAAAATGGGTAACTCATCGCTAGCATTGGTGTCACAAGGACCAGGGAGCTTGACTGTAACAGAGAAAATTGGTTTTTGTCAAAAGTCTAGAACTTTTCTTTGTAGCCAAAATCAGCAAGGAAAAGAAAAAGTTACAATAAAATGTTGTTCAGTAGTAGAAGCAGGCAATCCACAAAGGGAAAACTTGGATGTTTGTGAAGAATCAGGTTCACCCATCTGTATGTTTGGATTTCAACTTGAAAAGAAACTCCAGGACACAAACGATCTGTCCTTTGTCAGCCAGGGAATCATAAAATAATAGAATTGTTTTGGTTGGAAAAGACCTCTGAGAGCATCGAGGGAAGATGTCTTAGGCTCCAGAGTCTGTCATACCAGCCAGTACAGACTTCTGGTCTCTTATCTGAGGGAGTATATCCATTAAGGTAACCATAAAAATCTGATCTGTATGCTTGGGCATGATCACTGAAGGCCAAGAGCCAGAGATACTCAGTGGCAGATTCAGCTTGACACACTAGAGGGCATTGGAACACAACTTTCTGCAATCCAGATGGGAAGGAAGACACTTTTTGCTGCTAAAATGCAGTTTCTTTTATTGGTTCTGGAGTGGTTTGTTAACGAGATTTCTCCAAAAGATGTGTTAAAAAAAATATAGAAAACACATCTTTTTCTGTTCAGTCCCTTTTCTGTCCAGTCCCTTTTCTGTCCAGTCCCTTTTCTGTCCGTTAGTTTGCACTATAGTGGAGGAAATCAGTCAGTTCTGTGCATTTTCACCTATATCATAAGGTGGTAGATGAAGAAGGCAAATGAATCACATCTAGAAAGTTTGACGACAGAGTTTAATCTTGCTTTATTTATTCCTTATCAGCAGAACTGCCAAGGAAATATGCCAGTTCCCACTGCCTGGGGCAGCTTCCACAGCATCAGCTAGATTTGAAAGTGTCTGGTCCAGGAGATTTTGTCTGAAAAGGAATTGACAATTAGGGTCCAAGATAAAACAACTTGTTATCTCTACTTTATTCTGCTGGGTTTGTCAGCACAGGAGACAATGAAGATGCTGGCATGCTCAGTGACAGTTGTTCCAAGCTATTCCTGCCTTCTTTCCACTTTCCTGGGAAAACAGGAGTTGCAAGATGTTTTCAACCAGTAGAGTTCTTTGTGAAGTGAATAGTAGTCCATAGCCTCAATTTTTGGCCCTCTCCAAGGGCTGTAAAACTTTTCCTGGCTCACTGAGCCTATGACACCCTGTGTGGTTGGCCTCCTATATTCTGCTATAGAGATTTGTCCAGCCTCCTCATAAAAGCTGTTTTCACTCCGTTGTTCACACAGAGAGACCAGGGGAGGTTTAGACTGGATGTTAGGAAACATTTCTCCACTGAAGGGGTTGTTAGGCATTGGAACAGGCTGCCCAGGGAAATGGTGGAGTCACTATCCCTGGAGGTGTTCAAAAAACATATAGATATGGTACTCAGGGACATGGTTTTGTGGCATGGTGATGATAGGTAGATCGTTGGACTTTATGATCTTAGATGTGTCTTCGAGCCTTAATGATTCTGTGACTTTTCCCTGAAATTTCCAGTGGTTGCTTAATGCCATAAACAGATTTACACTTGGCTTGATCCAAGAATCCTCTAGCTCAATCTCTTCTCATCCAACATGGGCTAGAGAAGAGGCACTAGAGAAGAGTTTTACACAAGCAAAGTCAGCTTGTAGCAGCACATCTTCAGGATGTTCTTTCCACTTCTGGCTATCAAAGGTAACAGGGACTTCTGGAGACGAAGGCAAGACCTTGGTGTTCTTTCTGTTCTCAGTATAAAATGTAGAAAATAACTTGTCTCCTTGTGTCATGAGTTCAAGTTACAATACCTCTATCCTTTACTGCTCTTACCTGAAGGGCATCTTCCCCAAGATGTTCCCTTTGCATTTCTCTTAGGTTGTGAACAAACAATAGTGCAGTTGAAATTTTCTGTTCTAAGTTAAAGTTCCAGTTATGTTTTGTGGGTTTGGGTTTTTTCTTTGTTTCTCTGTGGGTTTTTTTCTTGAGGAATTTAGAGCAAATGACCACCAGCCTCCTCATTTTTTTTGCCAATTACAGGTGAATAACAAACTTTGAAAAAGGGGTTATATTCATATTTATGTTATTAGTATTATTGTCTTCTCTTTCTCTCATTGGTTCTAATAAATGATTCAGAATAAAAAGTGCTTTTGACTTAAAAGACACCTAGAGAATGTTAGATATTCAGCAGTAACTGAAATATAATCTTAGGTCAAGGTTCTAACCTTTGATTGCTGTGAACTCCACTTGGACACTGAATTCCTCTTCAGCAGGGCTTCTTGTATCTATTCAAATTTTAAAAAGAAAATAAATCAGTGAATACATCAATTATGTTCAAATTCCAGCAGTTTTTTTCATATAATATAAGAACTAGTACAAATTCTTACCTTCTTGTCCCAGAGAGCGCCAAACACCAAAATGAATAATCCCTAGGAGACAGATAATTACAATGCAGTTTGGTGACACCAACCTTTTAGTTGCAGTACCTCATAATTATCTCAAATATTGTCCCTATGACTATGTAAAATCTGAACTCTGACAGAGAGCATTTTTCTAACTGCATCTCACTTAATAGACTGCTGATGCCATAGCAGTCCTCCAGGCCTGGCCTTTTGACAGTCTGGGAGTATCTGGGCTACAAAAGTGAAACAGAGAGCTAGCTAACACTAAACATATCTGAGGAAGGGACCTTTGTGTATGGAAGGTGTGCCCTGCCTGTGCTCCTCAGATAAACTAGCAGGTTCACAACAGAAAAAGCAAGAGAGTTTGGTCTGAAGCACACAATTTTGATGCCTTTTTCAAGAGACATAACTACTGTGTCCTTAAGAAATCCTTTTGTATTTGGGATCCTACTGGCCACATAAATATGTTGTAAAAACCATTCTGACTGATGACTCTCAAGCATATGTATTTTGGGCAATTCCTCTCTTTATTATTAGTACTACTCAATTGTTCTTGATGACTTCATGTTGTTGAGGCTCCCTCATTACTTGAACCCACAAGAGCATAAAATGATGCCTCTAGATGCACTGTAAATGATACCAAACATGATGAAGCTGGCCCATCTGAACACCATAGGGGTATTGTCCTGAACAAAGTTCTTTCCAAAGCTACTGGAAAAATTGGAATTTATGTCAACTTTTTCTATCAGACACATCTGTTAAGACCGCTGAGGATATGAAATACTGCTGAATTCCTGGAATGAGTTTCCCAAAGAGTCCTTTGGGAATGAGGATATGTAAGGCAAACCTAAGCTTTCCCAAGCTGTTTTCATTCCCCTCCATCCACAGCACTGCAAGAATACGTGATATGGTCTTAGAGGAAACAAAACTATAGGTGTGTGTAACTCACCTGCAAAGCATTGAGCAGAGCAAATACGATGTGGAGAGCTCGATGGCTGTTTTTGATGACGGTGGCAAGGCCAAATCCCCAGGTAAGACCTAACAGTGGTGTCAAGATGGCCACACTTTTGCCAATTTGAAACAAAGAGTTCTTCTCCTGCTTGTTTGACCTATCCCCAATAGTTGGCCTCAGTATTTTTATTATAACAACGGCAGTGATGAACAAATTCATGGCCACAATGATTAAGGCAGGTATGACAAATGCTAAGAGAGCTTTGCTGTCCTTCCAATTGAGCCAACAGACATCCTTCCTGGTGTAATTATTCTTTGGCAGTGTGATAACAATGGTGATGACTGCAATGGCAAAGGGACAGCCATAGCCCAGAAAGAATGCCACTGCTTTCTGAGCAGTCTTGCTTGTGTTATGTAAGATGAAGATCAGCCTGTAGAAGAGGATGAGGCCCAGGCTGAGCATCCAGAAAAAGACACACAGGTAGAAGAAATGGATGAAGAAGGTGGCCACATAGCAGATCCCCTTGCTCATCTGTTGGTCCTGGTCAGTGATGGAGGCCGTGACAACAAACCAGATGTCAGCAATCAGGAGTGATGTAGCTATGTTGAGTATACAGACATGGCGCATGTAGGAGGTTGTGTTGTTTGTCACGTATTTCCAGACTAAGGATTCAATTATAATGCAGGCTGCCAAACTCAGGATGGAAATGGACAGGCCAATGTAGGTAATATAATCTTCAAAGATGACCTGGGAGGATTTATCAGGTGACATCAGAATGGAGAATGATGTCAAGTGATTGCAGTAGCAAATGACATAATCTTCTACCTCTGTGGGTATGCAGCCACGAGTATCCCAGCCCCCTCCATATCTGTTGAGGGTGAAGTTCCAAAAGACACACTGGGGCATCTTTAGAGACAAGTTTTTCTTTGCAAAGGTCATATTAACATCAAACTTCTGGCTTCTGTTGCCGCTCACAGTTGTTGATATCAGTAAGCCATTCACATCCTCAGACTCTCTGAAAGGCAGAATATAGCCAAGGTTTGAGTACATCACGCTGACAATGGTTGAATTTTGGGTTAAAGTCTGAATTTCAGTTTCACCAATGAACACATTAACTGTGAGGTTGTCTGTGCTGGAGAAGTTCTTATTATAATCTGTGTTGCTCTTTTTTGTGACAACTGCACCTTGTAGTTGCAGGGTATTTGCAGAGACATGAGGAATGGTATTATTAACTGGTTGGAGGAGCTTGGAGAAATTTTCTACCGACTTCAGTAATGAAGAACTTTTGAGCATCTCCTCTTTATTCAAGTCTTTCCAAGCTTCAAATGTGGAATCAGCAACAATAAAGTCCACTGTGGAGAGGAAATTCTGGAACAAGAAGAGGTTGATGCCGTTACCGAAAGCCCATACAAATCATTGTTTTTTCTGAGGGTAAAATCCTGTGTGGTCCTAGAATTGCCTTTTGAAAGAGCCCAATATTTTCTTATTTTGCTCAATGCGTGGGAAGTCTTCAAATGTTAACCCTCTGCATGCTCTATTTTCAAGTGAAAATTTCCAAAAGTGGAGCTGGGTGGCTTTTTAACATATGACATAGGGTTTTTTTCTTCTCTAGCCTTCTTCCCCTTTTCTCAGCCTTCATTCTATCTTTGATTTCTAATTCTCTCTCATGTGGTTCTCCAGTTACAAAACATCAACTCTCCTTTCACTATTTTGCTCAGAAGAGCAGTGCTTTTCCTCTGTACCTCACAATTAAGGTCTCCAAGTATTTCTAAGACTTATTTTGCCATTCTTTTGTTGTAATACCCAATTGATTACATTTAAAACTGTTGCCCCTTGTCCTGTTACTATAGTCCCTGCTAAAAAGTATTTCTCCATCTTTCCTATAAGCCCACTTAAAGTATTGAAAGGCTGCAATAAGGTCTTCCTGGAGCTTTCTCTTCTCCAGGCTGAACAACCCCAACTCTTAAATATGTCCTCATAGCAGAGGTGTTCCATCCCTCTGACCATTTTTGTGTCCTTCCTCTGGACCCACTTCAAGAGGTCTTTCTTGTGCTGGTGACTCCATAGCTGGAAACAGCACTGCAGGTGAGGTGTCACAAGAGCAGAGGAGGAGAATGACTTCCCTCAACCTGCTGGCCATGCTGCTTTTGATGCAGCCAATTGGCTTTCTGGGCTTCAAGCACAAAATGCTTGTTCATGTCCAATTTTCCATCCATCAGTCCTTGTCCTTTCCTCTGTCTTAGGATGCTAGAGACATTTGTGGGTCCCTAGAAAATTTCTAGTTACTAGGCATGCTGCAGTCTCTCTTTTACATGTAGGTTCCTTGTCTTCACCATTTAGACTTTACATAAACTCTTCTCTATCTTTGCTGTCATTTCATCTCACTCCCTTAATATTTTCCTATTCCTCACCCTAATTAACTATGAAATTTCTTCAGGGACAATGTCATCCCCAGTGACAAAAGGGACGAAAGGGCTTGATAGGTATAGGTAAGACTTAAAATAAACCTTACTTCAATAGTGTCCTCATCTGCATCAGCAGGGATAGATGAGATTGTATCCAGGATGGTAACAATGGCACCTAGGTTTGCAGAAGAATTGTTTATTTCCATTTGCTCCTTTCCTGTCTGTTCCTTAAGCTCTGCAATGTACTTAGGTAGTTTTGCTTTTGCCTCAGGACTGTTGACCAAGGACTGAAACAGAAGATAACAGTATATCACATGTGTGCAGTTTACCTGGAGCTGGATCCAACTTCATAAAGGCTAACCCCCACACTAGTAAAACAAACAGAGCCAGGGTCATTCTACACGTGCTAGTAGTGTTCTCATCTAACCTCACTGAGGGAAGGGTGACTCTGGGTGGTTTGTCAAAGTGAAGAGCACTATGATATGATACCTAGGGTGAAAACTAAGGCCCAGTACCCATCTGTGAAGTGCAGTGGCTGACAGGGCATGCTAAACAGGGCCTGGCTCTGAGCTTGGCCAGTGACACAGAGTTGACCCTAGTGCATATCAACCAGCATCCACCCAGATAATGCCTGAGCATGGTTCAGGGAACACTCCAGGCTGGTGATTGCTCCCACTGGATGCTGTGAATAAGGTCACCTTGTGTGTGGATGTTAGCCATGCGATGCCATATGCCCTCTGGGTCATGAAGGGATCCATCCTCTTTCAGTGACTTGTGTAGATACAACCAGTCATTCATTATATCTCTTAGAAGTCAGTTTGAATTAAATATTAGGGGCTTTTTCATGCTTCATATACTTCAGATTTTGTCAAGTAAAAAAATCTCCCAACAAAAACTTTTGCTCTGTCCTACCCCACCCCTGACCCAAGCTCTAGAAAACTCATAGATATTACCTCAGCACTAGTCATTAGGTTGTTTATTGCTGCAGACAGGCAGCCATTCCTTTCAAGTGTCCATTTTTTGTTGGAGCACTTGTAAATTTTACTGCCTCGGGTACATGCCTGTGTATTGTTTGAATTACAACATGATTTTTTTAATGTGTCCCCTTCTCTCCCAATGCCAAGGGTGTCTGAGCAGGAAACTTCCTTATCTGTATGGAGAAAAAGACATTGAAAACTAAGAAGCAAGGAGATGAATAACTTAACCCCATCAAACCTGTGATCTGCTGAAGTTGAGAGGTCTTGAAATTAGTTAGGATGTCAGCTTGCTGTCTTCATTAATTATGATCTTTCAGAGTATATATGTCTTGCATTCCAAATTTTTTGGAATAATGAAGTTAATAAGGAAATTGAATAAAGCTCCTTGGTTTTGAGTACTGAATCACAGCAACGAGCCAATATCCAAAGTTTAAGATTTGTCTGTTAGATGACAGGTTTGGATAGATGTGGGGTGGGATTATATTGACCACTATGTGAACAATAATTCACACAAGATTTATTCAGCTATGGGACTCCATGCTGCTGGTAGCACTAGTATCAAATGCATTAAGACCTTGATAATGAGGGCTCAACAGCTTTTTGATGAACAGTGAGTCTTGCTAATTGGCTTTGATTGGGTTAGTCATATCAGTAAGTATCTGCTGATTAAAATAAATAAAGTATCTGCATTTCATTGCCTAAGAAAGTGAAATCTGGCCAAATACAGTGATTCAGTAATAGGAATCACTGCTGTGGAATAAACAAAATTTCCGTATTGTTGGGGTGTCCAACATTTCCTCCTTTCCAATTTAGAATAAGAAGTTGAAACATCTAAATTCTGTCAAAACTAAAGATCAAAACTAGATTTAGCAATGCTGGATTCTAACTACCCAGCATTTCCCAAAGAGCTGACTTAGAAGCTGGGTCTGCCCAGGTCTCTGCAACACTTCATGGAGCTTTCCATTCTTGTGTTTAGAGTGGATATGCTCTTCCACAGGCTGACCTCCTGAGCTAGGTGACTTCTTCCTGGGACACCACAATCTTTTATCCTTGATAAATTGTTGGTGCAAGGTGGAAGCTGCACGACCACATTTCAGCACAGGAGACAAAGCCTGGTGGTACAGGCTACACCAGAAGGAAGTAGGAACAGAAGATAACTGAACTTTAACTGCTTGGGAACATACTGGAGCCACTGCCAAATACAGTGTCTATTTATTTTTAAGTCTATTTATTTTTAAGGTTACAGGAAAGTGGATATTTTCCTCTGTATTTCAGAATTTCCTGTCAAAACGGAGACAAAAATTCTTGGCTAAAGAAACCTGCTCCTGCGAGGTGGAACCAGTGATAAATTTGTGACATCTGATTTAACAAAGATACTGGGATATCTTATTTAACAGCTTTAAATAGTAACTTTTTTCTTACCAGGTATCAGGTGCAGTCTTATACTTTCACTGCTGACAGCCTGTCCAATGCGGTTAACAAACCTGCAATAGGCTGTGAGCTCCTTCTTCTTGCCACATTCAGATTCTGTGTACTTGTACTTGTAGCAAAACAAATTTCCATTTTTCCTTTGCTCTGTATGGAAGGATTAAGATAGATTAACACAGATACAGGGTCAATCAGCTAGCAAGTAACAGTAAGCTTCTGCAAAACTTTCTTTTCTATGGGTCCTAGAGAAAAAAAACAACTGCTTCTTTTGTGGAAAAAATTCCTTTCTATATGCTGATCTCAATCTCTTACTCCCCACTTAATGAATCTTCTGGCAGCTTCTATGTGATCAGTACCTTTTCAGTTACTGGTATATAAACAAATTCTGCCTAAACCCTCTTTTACTGTGCAGGAAACAATATTTGCTTTAGAAACCATTCTGGAGAATACTCTGTGCTTCTGCTCCTACCACAGGAATTTCATTTAGGTTCAGATACCTTTTTACTCTTCTTATATATCTCTTTTGAACTCAGGGCCTGTACCACACTCCACTTGCTTTACAGTATGCCTGTGCCTGAGGGTCCTTGACTGCAAACTCTTCCAACTAGAATTTTTCTAAGCAACCAAAGGACCTCCTCAGTCTAGGTGGTTTAGGTGGCTCTTTGCTTTTTTCAAACTTTTGTAACCCACTTGAAAACTTCTAGTATGTAAAAACCTGCTAGGGAAGCTGCAGAACTGCCCTGAATTTGAAGACATGGAAGCTTAGGCTTTTCAGCTATTAAAGAAACGTTACATATCTTTACATGTTAAAAATATGTATCCTTGAAGAAAATAGAGTAGTTCTTTGAATTGTATTTTTAATCCATTATTATACTAGTAGATCCTCTTCTTAAGCAGCTTTTCCTTGATATTCAGGTCAAAAAAGTGGCAGAAAGGAAGACAGAAGCAAATAAATGGAGCTCAGCAGTTTCTAATCTGAACAATGAAGAGATGCTCACTTCTCACTGCCTGGCAAGGTAAACCAGACATTGGCTTTACCTATTATGTATTTATCACTACAGCAGTGACTTCAGTTGCTCTTCTAATAATCTCAGTGATGCTCCCCAAACACAACAAATGCCCTAAAAAAGTCCATTACCTAACTGAAACCAAAATACCCCAGGGACCAGGTTGTGACACGCAGTGCAACACATTTATTATTGCTTACCAACTCGAAATTCTCTTTGTTGAACCACAAATGTAACAGTGTGACCTTCCACGGTGTTAGCATTCATACAGCACTCAAGAGCTTGTGGCACTTTGCACTGTATAAATGCTTCAATGGGGTCTATCAGGATGTTCTTCTTCAGAGGCAAGGAAACAACCTCGATTGTCACATTGGCAGAACTCTCCAAGGACTTCTGGGAAAATGTGCAGATGTAGGTGCCTAAAAGAAGTGACACAAAACCCATATCTCAGTCAAGAGAAGTGCTCCTCAGCTCTTGCGTGGTCATGAGCTGTAATACTGAACAAGTACAGTGTTGTTGGCAGGATCATGTCTTGCTGTCCTCCAGCACTTACCATTTCAACTCTTTTATTTTTATTTACTGTAGCCAGGCTTCACAGTGATCTGCAAGGCTAGGGATGCTGTAAATGATCTGAGATTTCATTGTTGTTGTAGCCAATACAAAGTAGGTTGACTCACCGTTCCAGTCCTGTGTGCTATTCTTCACTGTGAGCACAGACATGGCTGGAAATCTGCTATTTTTGATGTACATGTCAGAGTCTACTGTTTTTATGTTATTTCCAGACTGGATTTTCCAACTGACACTGTCATAGTTGCTCACATCACTTTTACATGTTAGACTGAATGGATAGCCCTCAGAAACTGAAGAGTTTACGCTTGAAGATATTGTTACGTGGGCTGAGAAAACACAAGAGAAAAGTCACATTATTGACAGTTGGTTGTCATAATCATTTGCTTGCAAACAACATGTGCCACAGAGGCCACTTACAGGTTAGAGAGCTGATGGTCTGTTACAGGCTACCTGACTCTTACCTGCCCGGATGTAGGTCACTCGGATGTTCTGACTGCGCCTTGCACCATATCCAGTCTGCAGCTCACATGTATAGGTGGTCACTGCACCTGACTTCTCAGGTGGGCATTGAGATTCATTGATGTTGAGCTTGTATTTAGTGCAGTTATCACTGAAACTGGAAAATCCTAGAGAGAAATAAACATTCCTTGAAGTGCTATGGACATCCAAAATACTTGGGCTCTGGAAAACACAAGCAATCACTCTAACTAAGGAAAACTTATTTGGTTTATATGTAACCTTTGACAGCATGGCACTTTTAACTCATCGTTGCTGAAGTTCATTCACATCTTTTACTCTGGCAGGACTCACAGTGGTTTTCTAAAGGCCTGAAGATAGGTCTCAGAACAGTGCTGGGCATCAATTGCCAAAACCAGTCCGAGAGCAACAACATTGGCACAGGTTGCCCAGAGAGGTGATAGATGCCCCATTCCTGGAAACAATCAAGGTCAGGTTGGACAGGGCTCTGAGCAACTTCATCTAGTTAAAGATCTCCCTGCTTGCTGCAGGTGGGTTGGCCTAGATGACCTTTGATGTCTCTTCCAGTGTAAAGCATTCTGTGATTCTCTTCAGCTATGCTGCTGTTGTTTCAAAATGTAGCTCCTGCCTCTTTTGGTTGCCAGATCTTGATACGCAGTAAATAGAAGCTCTTCATAACCTAGGGGTGATTCTGGAGATACTAGCAGAGACTGATGCACTTATCCTTGCTCTCAAAACTAGACAATGCAGAAACAAGCTTTTTGGAAAAAGCTAGAATGAAGCTGGTCCTGGTAGCTGTTTCTATCCAGGATGGCACAGTTTTAAGCATCAATGTCTACATAGTACATGGAGATTTTCAGAAACCCACTGGCACCTGTACAACACATTTGGATTCTGTACCATGCTGTCCATTCATTGTCCTTCCCACACACACACACACCTTTGGAGCATATCCTATATTCATACAAGGATTTGACCTTTGTGGTAGCCAGTTAGGAGGAGATCTTTGAGGAACCAAGAAGCCTAGCAGGTGAAAGGCAACCTTTTGTTAATCTTACCTGTAATATTGATTGCTCCGTTTACTTTCCACTCAACAGTAAGTGATGGTAGGTGTCTGTCAATACAACAGGACAGCAGAGGACTGTTTGTCTGCATTTCAGGACTGTTGCATACAACCTCAATGTCCTTGAAGTTTGGAGTGATGTTGAATGGAGACACTGCTATCGTTCTTGTGGCCTTGTACATCAGTGTGTGAAACTGATCGCTCTTTGTGAAAGTGCACCTATAGGGACCTGTAAAGAACAGGCAATGTCTTAGCAGTGAGGACAATGAGGACATGTTTTGCTGGGTTTTTTTCCTCTACATTTGCAGTTAGGAGCTGGAAGCTACTTGCACACCTAGTTTCCATATCTCCCTGCTCTGCAGTGGCTCTGCCACTTGCAAATTAAAATGTTCCCTCAGGTGATCTGCAGTATGCTTTCTGTAGACTGCTGGTGCCAGATGTGTCCAGACTAGGCAGCTTCAGTGTTGATGAGTACTTGAGAAGAGACCAGCACTCTGGGACTGAAATACTTCACAACTGGTGTTTTTGTGATCTGTATATTACCCATAGTCTGCATGGCAGCAACATATCATGGTAGGCGTGTAGACTGACTGTGCAAAAGGTTCCTAGCAGGGTAGGTGAGAGATAGGTGTCCAGGGTGGACTCCACAAGAGCTGGCTCTCTGAGTGTAGACACATATGCTGCTCAGAAGATATTGCCAGAGACCAGAGTATTTATCAGCTACTTTCTCAGGCACTTGTCCCCTGGATACAAGCAGATTTCCATTAGAAACAGGCAATCAGAGTTCCAAAATTCTTTCATGCTTCAAATATATGGGTTCTCCTTTATTATTGGGATAGCCAAGTGAGTATATCACTTATGTAGGAACGGAGACACCAAGATTCAGGGCATCTTTAGCCATGGGGTACCCTTTTTTGAAGTGGAATGTAAGATTCATGGTCTAAAGAGAAGAACTGAGTGGGAACTTGAGTCAAAGCTCTGATTGTATATGAAAATTCCCCTGATAACTCCTCGCAGCAAAATGCCACTAATGTACCTTTTTTCAAAAAACCCTAAACATGTACACATGAAAAACTGTAACTCCCAGAACTTTATGAGAGACAGTGTATTTTTCATGTTTACTCTAGGAAAATGCAGTCACTGCATTCCTCTTTGCTTTTTATAGAACTAGCCACGCTAGAGATTTACATCTGCTGTTTTAATGATAGAAAATCATACCAGAATCCTTCATTGAAATGGTGATAATTTTAAGAATCGACTTTGACGTTCTCCTTGAAACTTTTCTCTCCGTTGAATACCGGAGGCTGGTTGGGATGATCTGATCAAAGTGATACCAGCTCACAGTCTCAGATGTTGAATTTATCTCACAAATCAGTCTTACTGTATCCCCTTCAGAAATGTCTGCAGGACTCACAATGAATTTTGTCTGATCTAGGAAGACAAAGAGCAATATTCTGTGCATTACTGCCATTTCAGCTCATGTCTGTATGACGTCTTTCATCTTGTGGGCATCCTAGGTGTTTCACAATTAATATGCACTCAGCATATTATATACCTCTGATACAAACAATGCAACTTTCCCACAACATCCACTTCTATCATCTTTGGTCAGCCAAAGTTCCTAGAAGAATTTTTGCACAGAGATAGAAATATTATCACCACCACCATGAAGTAGATGAACATGGAGGTGAAGTAATCAAGTTCAAGTAACCTTCTGAGACAGACAGTCTAGTGCTTAGTGCACTGAGAATACAGCACCTCTGGGGCACTTCATCAGGCAACTGAATTGTAACATGCTGTGCCAGCCAAAGGAAACCTTGCTTATGTAAACTGCAAGAGTATTTTTTGGTTGAATTGGGAAGTGCTGGAAGCCTGATATGCTAAGAGCTTCCTCGGTTCTGGAGATGAACTTTAAGGGTATTCAATCTCTTTCCCATGGACAGAGTACATCAGGGTTCAGTGGAGCACCTGGAAGGATTTGGTTTTCCTTGGGAGGTACTGCATGCATGGTCATCTCATGTAAATCCTAAGCTTTAGAGGCACAGGATTAAGTGAAACAGCCAAAGAAATAAATGTCTTTTGAAGGTTTAGTACCACATAATCAACAATATAAGGTAGCTACATGGTCCAGGCTAGAAATACTAAAGTAAAGGTTGAAGAAAAATACTGAGAGCTTTAAACTTACTCATTATTTCTGTTGTGAAGGTAGTTTGGTTTAGCTGGTATAATCCATCTAGAAATTGCGGTACAATTTTGTTGGAATTTGTGATTTGATCAAAGTTTGCTGCTTCTGCTATCACTTCGTAATTCACAAAAACACTTCCAGGACTAAACAAATATAAGAATGAGAGGAGCACCAGAATTAGATATCCTTGCATATTGTTGGCTTTCTGTGTTGTGGTGGCCTATGTTGCATGGCTAGAAAGCCTTCATAGGGCTCACCTGTGAAGGCTCCTGTTGTGACCCAAGACTTGCTCTGGTACACAAGAAGGTTATGATACAGCTCTTCCCAAAGTAGAACACCTTTGTATGACATCTCCCGTCTGCTGCTTATTTCTAGTTAACTTCCCTTAGAGGTCCCAAAATATAGCAGGTTTTAAATACCTATGGCTCTTCGTAGTGTCTCTTTTACCATATCCAATGTTATATCCAGAGTCACTGTACCAATTTACCTCCCTGATGACCTCAGAGATGATGTTAGGTTTGTTCTACCCCTTTTGGGTGGCATTCAGTCTTTCCCACAAAAGACTTTTTATCCATATGGAGAATGATTGTGTTTCTTGGACTTTTTCACAGGAATGAATTTTACCCACCATCCTATTTTCATGCTAACAGTTGGGCTTTCCTCTGCAGGTATATAGTGGATGTCAATTCTAGTCAGACTGAATGTAGTCTTTATTGACCAGTGTCTCCTTGAGACTAGAGAGAAAGATTCTGTTTTCCAAGAAAAAAAGAAATTGTTTACTTACCTGAAACCAATTACTGTCACTGATGCAAAGCCTGGTAAACATCTGTAGCTAGCACTAAACTGTAAACAAAGACAAATTATATGACATAAGTCTTCTGTGTATTACTCAGTTGTGCTTAAAAGAGGAAACTCTCCATTCAACACTGATTGTGAGTAAGGACATGTACCACAGCTGAGAGAACAGGTCTGATGCTCTCTCCACTGTCATGGGATACATTTATGTTGATGGTTTCATTCTATGTGCACTCATGTGGATTTATGCTGGGACCAAAAATGTAGGTTTTTTTCATGCTTTTGATGCAAAGGTTCCTAAATACTTCCCTGTCAGTCAGTGTATTAAAGTGAATGGGAATATTGTTATTGTCTTTCATTGGAGGTCAGCTTTGGCCCACTTTATAGCTGCCACTGCTGCATAGCTCAGAGCTCCCCAATAGGTATAGAATCACAGAATGGTTTTGGGTTGGAAGGGACCTCTGGAGGTCATCTAGTCCAACCCCCCCAGCAGTGGGCAGGGACATCCCCAACTAAACCCTACGGCAACCCGGTATTCCCTGGTGGTCTCCCATCCAAGTACTAACCAGGTGCACCCTACTTCCAGACACTTAGGGTAAATACCCTATTTCTTAGAGGACTTTCTACCTTCAGAGATGGAAAACAAAAGTCATTACCGCTTTTTCAAGGTCAGCTTTGTATTTTTTATGTAATTCAGAAGAAGAATCCTTGAGATCATCAGAAAAGTCTGTGTCAAGTCTGACTGACATATTCATTACAATGGGGTATCCCATACCACATGAATCTGTAAAGAAAAACACAAATATAAACATAGAATAATCAAAAGTAATGCTTACAAAGTGATTTCTTTGCTTTTTCTTCGCACTTAATCTTAGAGTCATAGAATGGTTTGAGTTGGGTGAGACCTTCAATTGGATCATCTAGTCCAACCTCCCTGCCATGGACAGAGAAATGCAACTGACTTTGAACACTTCCAATGATTGCTCATCCACCACCTGTCCTGGACAATCTGCTCCAGTGTGTCAGCACCCTCATCATAAAAAATTTCTTGCTTATATCCAATTTCTCAGCTTAAAACTGTTGCCCCTTGTCCTATCACTACAGCCTCTGGTAAAAAGTCCCTCTCCATCTTTCTTATAAGCTCCCTTTAAGTACTGAAAGTCTGCAATGAGACCTCCCTGGAGATCCCCTTTTTCCAGGATAAACAACCCCAACCCTCTCCACCTTTCCTCATAGCAGAGGTGCTCCAACACTCTAACCATTTTTGTGTCCCTCCTCCAGACCCAATCCAACAGATCCATACCTGTCTTGTGCTTGGGACTCCAGAGCTGAACAAAACACTGTAGGTGAGGTCCCACCAGCAAGGAATAGAGTGGCAGAATTCCCTCCCTCGACCTGCTGGCCACATTTATTTTGATGCAGCCCAGGATACAGACGTTGGGATTCTCCTAACTTTCTATATCTAACTCAGATACTTGGCATCTGCAAGATGTCTAGACTCCTTCTGTAGGTTGATCTTCAGCACCGTTTCTCCTTACCTTCAGTCTGAGGCTCACAGTAAGGCCCATAGAAAGGCATTTCCTTCTTGTAGCCACAGGGCAGGTCCAGTGCTAGGCTGACAGAAGGACAGGTTGTCAAGTCACTGCACACTGCACTTGGCCAGGCATATCCATTTTCACAAGAACAACAGCTGCTATTCTCACCACTGGGCAGACAGACTAGTGTCAGACAGAGAGAGAATTATTATGAGAATGGTAAACAGGGCATAACATATTGCATGGTATATATTTACCTGCTGTATCTTTATGTCAGTGATCTCAGCTAAATCATAGAATCCTAGAATGGTTTGGGTTGGAAGGGACCTCTGGAGCTCATCTAGTCCAACCCCCCTGCAGTGGGCAGGGTTATCCCCAACTAGATCAGCTTGCCCAGAGCCCTGGCAAGCCTCACCTGGAATGCCCTCCCTGGGCAACCTGTTCCAGTGTTCCACCACCCTCGTGGTGAGGAACTTCTTCCTAATGTCCAGTTTAAATCTACTGCTCTCCAATTTAAAACCATTGCCCCTTGTCCTTTCACTGCAGGCCTTTGCAAACAGACCCTCTCCAGCCTTCTTGTAAGTTCCTTTTAGGTACTGGAAAGTAGGTCCCCCCGAAGTCTTCTCCAGGCTGTTACCCTTGTGACTTCACTTGAGTGATGTAAATGTGATGATGTGACACCTTGTGAATCTGACTGTGCTAATTCTAAATGACTAACCAGAATTGGGAACTAGACTGGTAATGGGTTAAGTCTGATCAATTACTTTTAAGTAATTGAATGGAGATGTGAAGCCTGATCCTAGAAATTTACCAGGCAACTTGGCCAGCATCCTATTATAGTTTTCAGATTGAACATTTCTGTACTGCCAAGGCTGAAAGGAAATACATAGGCTTTTAAAGATTGTCAGAGCATGTAATGGTCATTTAAAGTCCCAGTGGCTAGTAAGGTGTTGTGTCATTCTGACAGATACTGCATGAGAAAAGGTAGCATCATCACAAAGTACATTAAAGACATATATTCTCTTGAATTAAACATCTTAACAAAATGAAAAGATCCAAACCCATCCAAACCCAACCAAACACATAAAATACCCCAAAACAAAAATCCAGACCATTTCATTGCAAGTTTTTCTACTCTTGTTGTGCAAATGGCAAAGTAAGATATTAACAATGTGATTTTCACACATGCAGTGTCACCCTGAATGTCTTTAAAAAAATTTATTTGCATGTTGTTTTGAGAACTGATGTACATTTCCTTTTACTTCTTTACAGGCCAGCAATAAGAAGGTACCAAATCTCCTTCTTGATCATGGTAAATGCTTGCTGTGTTTGTAAATCCTCTGCTGCATTAGTTACTTGGATGTGTTGTTGCACAACCACAACTCACATCATAAAACCTGTCTGATATCTTGCCCTGTAAGAATACATTTAAGAGTTATCTCAGGAGAAGGCTGCATCTCATGCAACCTGTCTCTGTCAGGGTCAGAGCACAGCCTCTTACAGTGATTTCTGTCCCAAATTCAAGTGGAGGGAAGTAAACAGTCTGATAACTGCTGTCATAGCTTCCTGAAACTTGAAAGTAGCTCAGCTGCTTGTTAGTCAAAATGGAGCAAAATCCCTTGGCTCAGGCTTCCTCTGGCTTTGTCCCTTCCTTAGGAAAAGTACTCAGGGCTATTCCTAATGCCAACATTATGTAAAGAGGAGTGTTGGGATGCAGACAACAAAACATGCTGTTGTGTGCTAGACCTTCAGTCTTGTTGGGTCTTTCAGTAGGCAGCAGAGACAGTTCAGTTTTGCTGATCTCTTAAGTGTGATGGATGGTAAAACTGGCAGAGATCAAATACTGGCAAAAAAAAGCACATCATCCAGATTATGAAAATAAATGAGCAACTCACCTGTTGTAATGTTGATATCTGAAACTGTCATTTCTACGTTTGAAATATTCGTTGAAACTGGAAGGTTGAGGTTTCTGAAATACTTTTTAACTGCCTCCAGAAAAGATGAATCCATAAGGCTTATTTCAATGTCTACAGTGTACTCCAGAGGAGGAGGGTCAAAAGTAAGCACTGAAAGAGAAATAGCATGACAATGCAAAGCTCTGTGTGTGGGTAGTTCATAAATTGATGGCTTCTGTTTTGCCATTTGAACTCTGTTGTTATTTAATGGTAGTTTAGGGGGGCATTCTGCTTAGGAAATCTCCCAGATTCCTACTCAGCAGATGTTTTGCATGTGCATTATCTGCTGCTTGTCTGACCAAAGCCAGATTTCTTTGGTCTCAGACCAGAAGGAAGCTGATATTAAATAGCATAATGTATACAGAGGAAAGCTGTCTCATCCTTTCTCTCCCTTGACTCAGTAAGTAGATGGATTGTCAGCCATAAACTGAAGTCATACATAATTATCTTCTGACCCTTGTCCTGCTAAGAGGCTCCAGATTTTTTTCCCACCATATATTTCATCTTGCATAGAAGCTGTGCTCACATATGTCAGTCTCTGACCAGACAGAAGTTTCCATCTCTTTTGTTTGTGCTTTTACTACCTTACTGGTTTTGGCTGGGGTAAACTTCATCATAGCAGCTCATATTAGGCTATGGTTTAGATTTGTGATGAAAACATTGTTGATTACACAATGTTTAATTATTGCTGAGCAATGCTTATACAACATCAAGGCTTTCTCTTTTTCCTGCTCTATACCACCAGCAAGGAGGCTGAGGGTGTATATGAAGCTGGAAGGGGACACAGCTGGGACAGCTGACCCCAGCTGATCAGTATGATGTCACACACTCTCTGATGTGGAGTGTTAAATCTACACCATATGATGCCACAGTCAGCAACAAAATATGGGAGAAGAAGGAGGAGGGGGAGGACATTCAGGGTGATGACTTTTGTCTTCCTGAGTAACAGTTACACATAGAATCATATAGTGGCCCAGGTTGGAAGGGACCTCAAAGAT
>VWZO01003051.1:629-16387 GCA_013396975.1 Bucco capensis | reverse complement strand
CTACTAGTCCTTCTCTATTTGTGAACAGGAGGTCAAGCATGGCACCCTCCCTGCTAGGCTTATCTACCACTTGTGTCAGGAAATTATCTTCCACACACTCAAGAAACCTCCTAGCCTGCCTGCTTGCTGCTGTGTTATATTTCCAGCAGATGTTTGGTAGGTTGAAGTCCCCAACCAGAACAAGGGCTGGCGACTGTGAGACTTCAGCCAGCTGTTTATAGAATATTTCATCTGCCTGCTCCTCTTGGTTGGATGCTCTATAGCAGACTCGCAACACAAGATCTCCCTTATTTGCCTTCCTCTTCATCCTTACCCATAAACACTCAATATTATCAACACCAAAATAAGGTTCTATACACTCAAAACACTCCCTAACATACAGGACCACACCCCCACCTCTCCTACCTTGTGTATCCCACCTGAAGAGCTTAAATCCATTCATCCCAGCATTCCAGTCATGACAGTCATCCTACCCTGTTTCTGTGGCAACTACATCATAGCTATCCTGCTGCACAATGGCCTCCAGATCATCTTGCTTATTGCCCATGCTACGTGTGTTAGTGTAGATGCACTTGATCTGGGCTATTGATTTCACTCCCATCCTTTGTCCTTTAGCCCTAGTCTCATTAGTGGTGAGTCAGGTTATATTTTTTTCCCCTTTTAATTCTAGTTTCCCAGCCATTTCCGTGCTTACTAACATATTAGTGATGCCTGTGCTACTATTGTTCACTGTGCCACTGTTAATTACATTGAGTGGGACAGCAGGCTGAAGGCTGGCCTTGGGCTCATCTCTGATGAGCCTGGTTTTATCCCCTTCCCCCTTCAAGCCTAGTTTAAAGCCCTTTCAACAAGCTCTGCCAACTCCTGTGCAAGGATCCTTTTTCCCCTCTGAGACAGATGTAATCCATCTGCTGCCAGCAGACCTGGTGTCATATAAACTTCCCCATGTTCAAAGAACCCAAAATTCAAATGGTGGCACCAGTTTCTAAGCTACGTGTTAATCAGGCGTGTTTTCCACACTCTTTCTGTGTTTTTCCCTACCACTTGAGGGATTGTCTCTGTACAATCCTAAACATCCACTGGTCAGATTATGTGACTAAAACATCTGTTCTAGAACAAGCAGCAGTTTCAAGTATTGAGGCCATGTTGCTGAGAACACAGCTGCATTGGGCAGGTCACGTCTCCAGGATGAAGAACTACCGCCTTCCTAAAATTACGCTTTTTGGTGATCTTGCCACTGGCTGTCGTAAGAGAGGAGCCCCAAAGAGGAGATACAAGGACTCCCTGAAACAACATCTCAGCCTTGGCCATATTGATCAACTTAACTGGTCTACTCTGGCCTCCAATCGGGAGGTCTGGAGACACATTATTTTTAATGCTGGTGATGTTTTTGAGAAAGCACGCGGGATCACTCTTGAGGAGAAAAGACAATGTAGAAAGAATCATGTTTTGCAGAATATATCATCTAAGGAGTCCTTCTGCTGTGCCTTTTGCAACCGCTCTCATCTATCTCATATTGGCCTTTTTAGCCACCAGCACGCTTGTATAAAACGTGGGTAGAGCCCTCCCTAAATCTTCGTTCATGAAGCCTAGCCATGATGATGATGTCAGGAAATCAGTCCATGGCATGGAGATTAGTCCGGGAGGGGCATGTGATGCTCTGGCAACTGTCAGGATCCAGCTGTGTACAAGATGCAAGAAGGGTCCATGATGGTCATCTCAGCTTGGTGGAAAGCACAACATTGCTGCAAAGGAGTCACAGCAATCTCCACTCCACTGGAATGACTACATCCCTGTCTGGTGGAAGGATTTATGGTGGTCTTGTTATGGCCTGATGGCCCCAAAGACTGCAAATCTCACATCCCCAGAACTGAGGGGTCAAAACACTAAGCCCAGAGAGGAGGAACTTGTGCCTCACCCCAATATTGTCATCACTTTCAATTTGGAAGGGAATCTCATGCTGTCCAGGGTGTCTCTCAGAGCCTGAGCCCATAACACTAAAACAAAAGGTGAAGGAAGGAAGGTCCAGAATTTGTCATTTTTTCAGTTGCCTTGTGGTTTTCAAGCCATTTTTAAACTCTTAAGAATGTTTAGGAAATACTGTGGACTCTCTCCTTTCAGCCTACAAGAAGCACCAGTACCTGCACAGGAAGTGAACAGGCTGAGAACTTACTGATGGAGCAGAGGAAGGACTGGGGTGCAGATCAGTGACCATCATGCTGAATTTGAGCAAAGCACACATACAACAAACTGCTGTGGGCCAAGGTCAAGGGAAATTATTCATCTTTGCCATCTGCAGTGGGGTGGCCACTGCTGGGCTGTGGTTAGCCAGGTGAAGAGGAAGGGGAGGTGGGATCTAATCCCAGATCCAGCTACTTGGGAGCACTTGTAAGGAAGATAGAGCCAAACATATCATTGGTGTCAAATGATGTAAGAAGGGACAGCTATCACACAGTGAACCTTTAAAGATTTGGGATGGACAATATGAAATGCTTTTTCACCTGAGCATGATGCAGCCCTGAGACAGGTCTCCAGAGTGATGTGAGATCTCTGTCCTTGGAGGGGATTCAAGTCTTAAGCAGGCAAAGCCACAGCCACCCTGACCTAGCGCTGGGAATAGTCCTGCCATGAGCAAGCAGCTGGACAGGAAATCCATCTCAGAGGTCCTTTCTGCAGCCCTGCTGGGATTAACAGCTCTGTGCCTGCTGAGTATCACTTGTTTCCTGGCTGAACATCAGTCCAGGGGTGCCTTGCCATGGAAGAGTACATGCATGTCTCCCCTAGCTTTTCAGGGATCCTGGTGGTCTCCCTACTCCTCAGCCTAGCCACAGTGCCTGTTGCCTGCAGAAAGGCTTATGCCATTTTGATCTCTTCTGCTTATCTTGATTGACTTATTTACCTTGAGATGAGTGGAATTGCATCCTTGATGCATCCATTGACTTTTGACACAGCCCTGAGTGGTGGGAAGAAGCCAAACATCAGCCATGGTGTCAAGCAAATCAGTATCCCATACAACAGCCAGCTGCTCCTTGCAGCCCATAGTCTTGTGTCTTCATTCTTCTCCCTGTGCTAGGCTAACCAGCCTTCTTCAGAGATCACAGTGAAAAGCCCTTGGCCACTAGCCAGATCCTACAATTCCCCCCGCTTTTTCCCCTCTCTTTGCTCTTCTCTCCTGAGGGAAACAGCAGCAGATCAGGTCCAGCCCTGAAAGGCACACCTAGCACTGCAAGCAGGGGCTCCTGTGGCATGCCCCAGGCCTCGTGGTGTGTTGTCAGCACAGCTCTCGGCACTCTGCTCTGCTCCCATCTTAGTTATAGCACATCCTTCCTGTCTTATCCCTGCTATTACTGCCTGAAATGTTGGCATTTAGATTCCAACTGTGTTTGATTGCAAACTTTCCCAATCTACAAATTTCAGTGACAAGCACTGGAGTAGCTCATTCACATGCCAAAGAGATCAGTCTGGAACTGCTCCTTACACCAGCAGATAAATAAATAACAGATACATTAAAGAATGGCAAACAATCAGCCAAATTAACTAAGATGTCGAATAATGACAAGCTCTGACATACTTAAGAAAGAAGGAGAGAAAGAGGGATGGGACAAGCTTTCCCAGCATTGCCCAGGGCTGCTCAGCACTCATCTACCTCTTCTCATCCCATGAGCCAAAAGGGACGTGCATCAATGCCAGGAGACAGTGAGCAAGGGTTGGAGCATGAAATCCTGGCTTTGCAACTCCAGACCTGTCTGCTCCTCACACCTGCTCTTTGTAAGCATCTGTCATTGGAACAACACATCCCCTGGGAAAGCAATTAAAAGATTTTAGACATCACTCTGCGAGTGGCCTCACAACCTGATTTTCAGCTGACATCTCAGGAAATCCTCTCAGGGCACATGAACCATCCCAGCTTCTTGTTTGGTGGATCGAAGCGTGGGAGGCTTCAGAAGGCATGCAAGCACCACTGCACTGCTCAAGAGGTTTGTCTGGAGGTCAGCAGCATGGGCTGAACACTTTGGGACTGCAAAACCAGTTTGGACGGTTGTTCAGGCATCGTTAAGTCTCCAGTGACTGCAGAAGCATGGATCCTCTGAGCCATCCTGACATTCTGGTGGGTGTGGGTGGCAGGCTGAGATGCTGGTGGCTGGCAGCAGAAGTGTGTGTAGTACCCAGCAGTACTGCTGATCTCCCACCACCTGCCTTTGTTGCTGCCTCCTGTGCAATGTCAGGTGAGTGCTAGGTTCCTCCTCTGACAGCTCCTGCCTGTCATTGCTCAGTACCCCAGGAGAGGCCAGGCAGGGAAGGCAGCAGAGGAGAATCTCTCCCTGTTGTCTGCTGTCAGGCACCTTGTGTGTGTGTGCCTGCAGGCACTGGGGACATGGGGAGGAGGCTTTGCAGGGATGACTTTTCTTCCATGAAGGGGTACAGGGATGGGATGGCACTGACCTACCTTGCATGGCACCACCAGATTGGAGGGCAGCAAGGAGGTGAAGGAGCTGCCCCTTGGCTCATCCTGAAAGGAGGAGATTTCCTCAGGATAAAATCCATCTGGAGCAAGGCTGGTCTTGGGTCTGCAGCAAAGCCAGGAGGCCTTGTCTGGTGCCGTAAATGACATGCTCAGTAGAGATTGCCCCCAGCTCTGAGGACTGTCCTCTTTGAGGCTGATTTTGGTGCCACCTGGGGCTCTGCAGAGCACTTACACACTCTGGCTACTTCAGTGTAGACCCACCTTCTCCTTGCCTTGGGCTTGACCTCATTTCATGTCATCCTGGGAGTTCCTTTCTCATCTTTGCCTCTTCTCCATGCCGGAGCCTGCTGGTGGTGATGCTAGTGGGATGCTGTTTGGCCTATATCAGCAGGAATAACCTGCCAGGGCTCCATGACCTCTTGCACCTTCCACCATGGCTTGGTTGTCCCTGAGGTAACACCACTTCTACCCTAGTCTCCCAGGTTGGGGGAAGGACATTTGTGGCCTCACTGGGGCCGTTGGCAGAGACGCCCATGTGCCCACTTTGCAGCTGGGCATCCCGCGGGGTGGCCTCTGGGCACACGGGCATGTCCAGAGGGTCGCCCCTGCTTTTGGAGAAGGAAGAGCAGAGCTGATGGGCAACTGACAGCAAGCATGGCTGAGGCAGCACTGCCACCTCGTGGAGTGTCACCTCTCTGTCTGGCCATGGAGTGTCCTCCGGCTACCATTCACTCCCAGATACTGGCTTGGAAAGGGAAGGAAAGAGTGCTAGGCTGGAGGTGGTTTTGAGCTGGCAGATGTGATCTGCAGAACCCTCCAGGATTGCACTATGGGATGGTCATCCACGGCTTCCTACATCCTCTGGAACCTCCCAGATGCAAGTCAAGAGGAGGATGAGGAGGAGATGCTCACAGGATGGGAGAGGAAGGCTTACTTTGAATGCACCAAACAGAAAGTTAGTTGAGTGAGGCTGAGCACTGCTCAGGAGTCACAAGGACCAGGAGGAGGTGCTTTCTGGGCCAACACCAGCTTCCAGGAGATGCTGGAAATCTGCAAACAGTCCCTTGTAATTCAGCATTTAAAGGGGCTTAAGGGACAGGCAGGGACAAGGGACACAGGAGAACTAGGACACAACCATCAATCAATCTGGGTGGAATGATGGAGAGCTCTTATTTTGGCTGTATATTGAGAAAGGGCAATAGGGCAGAAATACACTCACTGTCCAGAAACACCCTTCTTTGGAAGGTAGGTCTTTTCAAACTCACCTGTCATCTTTTCTTGACAGGATTACAGGTCTGGTTGATAGAGGAACTCTGCTTATAAAATAAAATTGCATTTCTTCTGGGCATCTGATTTATTAAGGGGTGACATTTTTATTAAAAACATGTATTGTATTGCATTAAGAGGGCATACATTCAATGAGTTAAAGACCAGTTCAGTGACAGATCTCCAAAGAAGTCCTGATGAGTGAAGTTTTGTCTGGCAAAGGTCTCTGGGATGATTTTTGATTTCACACTAGACATTTGGTTTTTCAGCTGGTTTGGAAATGATGTGACAGCTTCCTTGGGACTTGATAGAGGTAGTGGACAGAGGGAACAGAGAGTTTGCCAGCCCTTCTTGGCTTTGAGACCACCTTGATCGTGGACATACACACCAGCTTCTTTCTTCGACATTCTCCTCTGAGCTCCAACTGCTGCTGCATTTGCTTTGGGGATCCCAACGCCTCTTTCTCATGAAGGTCAGAGCAGCTGTCACAAGACTCCTGAAAGGAGACTCCAGGTGGATATGGATCAGAAAGCTCCTCCTAGGCACCCACTGCATTCCTCATTGGGGTTGATTGGCTGGTCTCCAGGGTCCCAAGGATGGTCACCTGCTGGAGTCACTGCAGAACATATTCCTCTGCTCCCTTCCATGCTGGGGCTTGGCTACTGGTGACATTTTGAGGATTTTTTTGGGGCAGATCTGAATATGCATCCCCAGGTTTGCAGGTCTAGGTAAGGCCATGGACAGCTTCTGGGTTTGCCCAGATCTGGCTGGTGCAAGGAACCAACAAAGGGGACTGAGAGCAACCTAGGTGCCAGAGACCTTCCTCTTCTCCTGCTCTACTGCAGAGACAAGCTCCCCAAACAACTGTAGTGAGGGCAGGGAGAAGGAGAAGTCTCATGAGGGTTTCTCAAGACCCTGCTGAACCACACAGGCACTGACAGTCCCTTTGCTGCAGCTCTGCTTTGTCAGGGTACAGCACCACAGTGGGCATCTGGAGGGGTCAGCCCACAGCACCAGCAATGACAAGACTGGGTACCAGTTACAGCCCATGGCCCAGTCCAGGAACCATCAAGTGTAACCCCTAGACCACACCAAGCATCGCTTGAATGACTGTGCCACTTGTTGCTCACATCAACTGTCCCCTCCTGCAGTGACAGAGCTGTGGCATGCCTTTGGCACCCTCCACATTTGTATTGCTCTGTGTCCAGTCTCCACCAGTCACTGCTGCAGAGATTGTGCTGTTGGGCCAGGCTGGGAGCTCTGAGTCCCTGCACTTCTGCTGACCAAGCTTTTTGCTGACTGTGACCAGCAGAGCTGTGGTTGAGCACGGAAAGGGGAACAGGTTTCTAGTGGACAGAAAGTGAAACTTGGCACTTCTCTTCCCAAGCCAGGAAAGCCGTGGTGCCTGCAAGTGCACCACCACCACACCACACCCCCCACCAGGCTCCTCTTCCTCCCTGCTCCCAGGGAAGAGCTTCCAGCAAACAGATCTGCTGCTCAGACTGGTCTGTCTTCACCCCTGACAAGGAGGTAAGTCACCCCAAATTGCTGAGTACACATATCCTCTGCCACTGCTCTCCAGTCCTTACTCCTTCTCCTCCTCCTTTCTTCACTTCCCCCCTCCACAGGCATTCAAGTAGGAAAGGGGGGAGAAGATGATGCAGGGTGGGGGGACTGCAGGAATCTCTCCTCACACCATGAGGTCGTGGATATCAGTGGGGTCTGCAAGCTTGTCCTGGGCTGCGCGTATCAGGTTTTTGGGTAGGTCTGTATGCTCAAGACATCATTCCTCTCTCCCAGCTCTACATATTGGAGATCTGGATTCCTTCTGCCTGTTTAACCCTTTCCGGTTTGTCTTCCCTTTGTCATGTTTCTTTGCATCCCTTCCTCATTTGTGTTCTCTATCCCACGGGGCCACTACATCAGTGCTTTCTCCCTCAGCACCGGAAGAAGCATCCTCTGCATGCATCTGATATGTGACCACCCATCTCCAGGACATGCACCAAAGTGTTTATGCTGTGCTGCATGTCCTGGACTTTCCAATCCCACAGCCCTGTCATGGGCACATGTCAGAGAGTGTAAGTAACATCAATAATTGCAGATTTCTCAAGTAAACAGCCCCCAAATCTTTCTGTTATTTTCACCATGGTGTGTGGTGTCCAGCCATCTGTATTGGACAACATGTGGGCGGTGTGCTACGTGTCCATCGATCTGATGAGAGCACCTGTGTGTCTGTCTCCAAGACAGTGCTTGTACATCCATGTGTTTGCTGTGTGCTTGACTCCATCCCCAATTCCCCTATCCTTGTGCTTGTAGGCAAGCAGGATGCAACCCAGGATTTGGCTGGTGACCAGCACCCTGGCAGCAGTGCTGGGTGCAGCGCTGCTGGAGGATGGCATGTGCCGGGCACCAGATGGCAAGGATGGCTTCCCAGGAGTCCCTGGCCTCAATGGGAGACCAGGGCAGAAGGGTGATGTGGGAGAGCCAGGTAAGGGGGAGCTAGGGATACGTAGTGTGGGTGGCCTGGGAGCCTCAAGACTCTTGGTAGGAACATCATGGGCTGTGGGAGCAGCTTGGAAGATGTCAGAGATGCATGAACTGCTCCTCCTCATCACCTCTCCCCAGGGAAATCAGCACAGACAACAGGAATCCAGGGACCCAAAGGGGATGCAGGTGAGCCAGGGCCTCCTGGCATCCCAGGGAACCAGGGTTACTACGGCTCACAAGGCCTCCCCGGGCTCCCAGGGCAGCTGGGGCCAAAGGGGAACAAGGGGAAAGCTGGCACTATTCTGGAGCAGCCACGTCCTGCCTTCTCTGCCTCACGGAGGTCCCCACTGTCCACCGGCAGCACAGTGGTGTTTGACAACATCATCACCAATGAAGAGAGCTCCTACAGCTCCCAGACTGGGGAGTTCACCTGCCGCATCCCTGGCATATACTACTTCACCTACCAGGTGGTCTCCAGTGGGGACCTCTGCCTGAGCATCACCAAGAACAGTGAGCCTGTGGTCAGCTTCTGCGATTACAACAGCCATGGCATCCTGCAGGTGAACTCGGGCAGCAGTGTGCTCAGCCTGGCAGCAGGCGACCATGTCTCTGTGAGCTCTGACCCTGCCAGGGCCAGTGCCATTTACAGCGGAGCCGAGGCAGACAGTGTCTTCAGTGGCTTCATGCTCTTCCCACAGACAGGTTGATGGACCATCAGTTTGGACCTGCTGAGCACCAGAGCATTATGGTGTGCATGTATTTCTGCATGTGTTTTCCCCCTGTGACAGTATGCAAATGGCGATGGCCCCAAACTGAGCCTCTAGACAGATCCTGTGCTTCCACCAGTGTCACAAAGTGGACAGACTGTGGGTCACCACTGCAGCATGTGGACCTCTTCTAGTGGTGACCTCTGTACTGAGACTGCATGCTCCATCCTGGAGGCAGAGGACAACTAGCCACAGCAGTACTTTCTCCTCCTGGACATTCAGACACCACATCAGAGGGACCTAATTGTCACTGGGGCCCATTCACCAGCTCTGGCTCCTTGCTCCTGGGTGGGAAATCATTGCATGCCACTGCTTCTGCTACACTAACAATTGCAAACATCTCTTTGGTGCCAGGCCACTGCTGGCACCAATCAGTACAAATAAACTTTTCTTCCACAACAGCCACTTGCCTTTTCTTTCCTATTCATAGAAACGTAGAATCATAGAACAGTTACAGCTGGAAGAGACCTTGAAGATCATCCAGTCCAGCCTTTTTCCTAGCCCTATCACCCCACTAGATGATGCTCCCCAACACAACATCCAGCCGTCTCTTAAACACCTCCAGGGACAGTGACTCAACCACCTCCCTGGGCAGCCTGGTCCAATGGCTGACAACCCTTTCAGGAAAGAAATTCCTCCTAATGTTGAGCCTGAACCTCCCCTGGCACAGTTTCCATCCATTTCCCCTCGTCCTATCACTCTCTAACAGGGAGAACAGACCAATTCCCGCTTGTCTACAACCTCCCTTCAGGTAGTTATAGAGAGCGATGAGGTCTCCCCTCAGTCTCCTCTTTTCCAGACTAAACAGGCCCAGATCCCTCAGTCTTTCCTCATAAGGCTTATGCTCTAAGCCCTTTACCAGCTTGGTAGCCTGCCTCTGTACCCTCTCCAGCACCTCAATGTCCCTCTTGTAGTGAGGGGCCCAAAAGTGGATGCAGTACTCAAGGTGAGGCCTCCCCAAAGCTGAGTAAAGGGGCATGATCACCTCTCTGCTCCTGCTGACAACACTGTTTCTGATCCAGGCCAGGATGCCATTGGCCTTCTTGACCACCTGGGCACACTGCTGGCTCATGTTCAAACATCTTTCAAACATCAAACATCTTTCACTAAACATTAATGTCCTGGGACCCTTCCAAAGCTGCCCAGGGAAAAAGTGATCCCAGCTTGATCCTGATCTCAACTGCAAAGACAGAAGGACAGAAGGGAAGTAAGCATACAAGCAGAGCTGGCATTTACAGGGAGGAACAGGAAACCTCTGGAACTTGCCTATGTGTGTCCTTTCTCTGATCAGTTTGGACTAGCTGTCCTGTACAGGCAGCAGGTCATGCTCCTCAACCACATGGTCCTTTGTTGGCAGCCAAACTCTCCCAGGAAGGGGAAAGGCAGCTGTGGTCCTCCAGGATTTCTTATAAAGTGCCAGGGACATCAGGGTGGCTGTTAGGGTTATGGAGTAATGGTGGTGCAGCTGCGAGGCAAATGCTCTTCTCTCTTTGGCTTGGGGTGAGACCAATGGGCAGTACGACAGGCTGGGCAGGTATCAGGCAGCCAGAAATCATCAGAGAAGCCACACAGGTGCCATATCTTGGGACTGCACCTCAGAGGAGCTGCTACATACTATGTGGGGCACTCAGATGTCTTCATTCCTGGAGTAGTGAGATGGAGGCCAGGTCATCTGCAAGGAGCAACACCCCTGCCAGGGATGCTGAGGTCTCAGCAAATCCAGCACCCAGAATAGCTGGTGGAGCACAGGGCAAGGTACACAGTGGACAGCCAGGTCAGAAACCTCAGTGAGAATTGTCCTTCAGTCCCATTAGCTAGGGGAGTAGCATTTCGCCTCAAAGCCGGGAAGCGACTTTGCACCAGCCCTTCGTGGCACAGGTGTCTCTTACTCCATGGCATAAGGCTCTGCTCCCCACCTACTGGCTGCTCTTCTGCTCAGAAGTGAGTTAAGGATGGGTGAAGGCAGATGATTTGTGGAGGACTACTCCCCACAAACCCATGGCTGTTAGAGGGTTAGCAGTACATTTCTTGGCTCTCATCCCACCTCTGCCCTTCCAGCCCCTGCTACTGCAGTGAGACAAGACTTGCTGGACTGCCAGGAAAGGGTTTGCTCAGAGGAAAAATATCAGGCAGGAGGATGTGAAACTCAGCTGGGGACAGCTGGAGATTCTGGGTCCTCAAGGGCCCTTTCATAACTCCGCAACTTCCTCTGGGAGGGAGTCACAGAGTCCTCCATGCTGTGCTGTGCCAGCAGGCAGTGCCCACAACAGTGCCCACAGCAGCCAGAGGGCTCAGCAACACAGGATCCTGTGCTCTGCTTCCCCACCAGAGGTAAGACATGCTGCAGGGTCCACCTTTTTGGGGTGGGCTGCATGGGGACTGGGGACCCAGCAGTATGGCACAGTGCTGGCCTGTGTGAGAGGAGGAGAAGGAGACAGGGGCACTGTCGGGCTGCACATATGTTATGGGGGTGGGATGCATGATTGTCTTTGCTGGGAGAAAGACCCAGTGCTGTCAAGCAATGTCCTGGGATAACCCCTGTTGAGGGAGAGCATGATCCTGATGGGATGACAGGAAACTCAAGCTGCTGCTGGAGAAGGGGTAAGATCAGCTGGGTTCAGGGAGCTTCAGCTACAGTGCAGCATGCTGCAACATTCTGCAGTAGCGTATGGACCTACAGGGGTTTTGGGATACCGGACTGGGATAACTTTGGTATGGCCATGGGTACCACAAGACCTCATGGCCTGTGCCATGAGGGGCTGCCCTGGGGGTGGTGTTGAGCCTAGGGTCTATAGCCACATATCCATCTCCCCTCTGCCTGGCAATTGGCATGGGGATGGAGACACTGAGGGCACAGCCATCACAGGCAGGTGCTCCTGGTGCAGTCAGCCTCACAGTACAGTACCTTCTTTGCCCCATGGTCTGGAAGCTACCCTGCCACAGCCCCCTCACCTGTTCACTTTCTTTCCTTTTCCATGCTCCAGACACTCCAAATGGGGCAGACCTCCTGGGAACAGCTCCATCTGGCCCTCACTCTCCTGATCCTGAATTTGGGATCCTCTGTGACCAGAGAAGCTCCTCACAGCTGTTATGGGGTTCCAGGACTGCCAGGAATGCCAGGTGTGCCAGGAAAGGATGGCTGGGATGGGCTGAAGGGAGCCAAAGGCGAGCCAGGTGAGTGAGCTCAGAAGGGAATCATGGAGGTTGTTGGACACTGAGTCCTCCATGGCTGGTCTGCCTTGGTTTGCAGGCTGTAGAGAGCATCCTCTGTGGACAGAGGAGGAGAGGAGGCTGGAAGAGCCTCTTCCCATATCTTTCCATTGACTCCAACACCCTTTCCCTCCCCACAGGTATCCCAGCCACTCCTGCAACACAAGGGCCCAAGGGCCTGAAAGGGGAACCAGGCAGCCCTGGCTTGCCAGGCAAGACTGGTCCCATCGGTCCACCTGGTCCCCCTGGAGACCCTGGGACTATGGGCATGGCTGGAGAACCAGGAATGCCAGGCAGCTACAAGCAGAAGCACCAGTCAGCATTTTCAGTGACAAGACAGACCAGTGAGCATCCCCTGAGGGACATGCCCGTGGTGTTCAACCACGTCATCACCAACACCAACCACGACTACAACACCACCACAGGCAAGTTCACCTGCAGGCTCCCTGGCCTCTACTACTTTGTCTTCCACAACTCGCACACAGCCAACCTCTGTGTCATCCTCTACAAGGATGAGAATAAGATGGCCAGCTTCTGTGACCACAAGACCAACACCTTGCAGGTCAGCTCTGGTGGAATCCTCCTCCATGTGGATGCTGGGAACCAGGTCTGGCTAGAGGTGAATGAATACAATGGCATGGTGGGCATTGGTAACTCTGACAGCATCTTCTCAGGGTTCCTGCTCTTCCCAGATTAGAGGAACATCCCAGCATGCTGACCTCTTCATCATGCCCTGCAAATGTTGCTTCTCATGCAGGCTGTTGCTGATGCTCCAGGTTTCTTTGCTGGGTAGGAAGGCACAGTGCAGGGCTCAGCCCCATCTGCCAGACACAGTCCCCTATCCTGGGGACTGAGGACAGGCAGCCAATGATAACAGGCACACCTGGATGCATCTGCACCCAGAGTAGGGGTCCCAAGACCCCAGGGTCCTGTTGGCACTGTCACACACATCCATCCTGAAAACCCCGCATTACCTTCTGCTTCTAGAACCAGAAGTCTTTCTGCATCTTTCCCCTTTCCACCTGGATCGCATTAGGGACTGCTGGAGCAGTCTTGCAGCTGCACTTTTGCCATGACCCGGATGTGGAAAGTGTCAATAAAGCCTTCCCCAGTGCTCCTGGCCTAGAGTGGTTTGTCCTCCATGACTTACCTTCCTGCAGGGGAGGACACATGTGGCTGGAGGGTTGTGGGTGCATGGGGTGCATCAAGCACTGCACTGCCAGCCAGTCAAGGGAGGTGATAGTCCCATTCTACTCTCTACAGATGTGGCATCGTCTCAAGCACTGGGTGCAGTTTTGGGCACCTAAATATGAAGCTGTTAGAGAGGGCCCAGAGGAGGCCACAAAGATGTTGAAAGGTCTAGAGGGAAGAGTATATTAGGAGTGGGTGAAGTCACTTGGTTTGTTCATCATAGACTCATAGAACATAGAATCATAGAACAGTTACAGCTGGAAGAGACCTTGAAGATCATCCAGTCCAGCCTTTGTCCTAGCCCTTTCAACTTGCTAAATGATGCCCCACAATGCAACATCCACCTGTCTCTTAAACACCTCCAGGGATGGTGACTCAANCCAGCCACTCCTCCCCAAGCCTATAGCACTTCTGGGGGTTACCATAGCCAAGCTGCAGCACCTGGCATTTGGCCTTATTGAACTTCATGGAATTGGCCTTGGCCAAATTTCTTCATCCTGGAGAAAAGACTAAGGGGACACCTCATGATGGTCTACAGCTTCCTCATGGGAGGAAGCAGAGGAGCAGGAGCTGATCTCTTCTCTCTAGTTACCAGCAACAGGAACTGAGGGAATGGCATGAAGTTGTACTAGGGGAGGGTTAAGTTAGATATTAGGAAAAGGTTCTTCAGCCGGAGGGAGGTGGAGCACTGGAACAGGCTCCCTGGGAGCAGTCTATGATTCTACCATTTTGTGATCTGCATGGCATCAGAATGGCCCCAAGCCCTTGCTGGCTTGTCCCTGCTTACCATCAGTGAGCATCTTATGCCTTTGACAGTCCTGACTTTGCTTGATGGGATAGGACACTCAGCTGCACTGACTGTAGGAAGAGGATGGTTCCTATGCCTGTGAACACAACCCCTGAGGCCCAGGGAGGACTTCATGGAGAGGCCCTGATACTCCCCTTCTCCTCTGAGTGGATGCAATTCAGTTGCAGAGGGCCACAGATAACACAACAAATCTCACAGACACGCCTCCAGTAGCTAGGACATTCACAGGGTCCAAGCCTCACCAGGAACAGGGCAGGGGAAGCACAAGGTTCCTTGAGCCAGATGAAAGGGGCTCAAGGCTGTGGAGGCTATGGAGCCCACCAAAACCTAATGGAGATTCTTCCTCGTGACTTACATTGTTTGGGGTTGGACTAGATGGCCTCTAAATGTCCCTTCCAATTCAAATCTTTCTACGATTGTACAGTGAGAAAGGACATCATCTTCCCTAAACATCCTGTGCTTCACCTCCACAAGGCATCATCAGAAAGCAGACTGGAAATGCTCTTACCACAGGGTAAAATCTCTTCCCATCCACCACGTTTAGGAGAGCGCACCTTTAGCTTCGGCAGAGATTTTTCCTGTAGCTTTCAGCTTTTGGGGACACCACTGCAGCTTCTCCAGGTGAGGAAGCAGTTTCATCCATCCCCCAAGAGCCAGCTAAGATACCAGATGGCCCAGCACAGCCTGGGGCACTTGAAAAAGGCTTCACAGCACACGTGGATTTTTTCTTTTTTTTTGTTGTTGTTGTTATTGTTGTAACTAGGAAAGTAACTATCGTTTCCACCCGGCGTTACACAGTTGCCAAAGTGGACATGGGAACCCAGACTGAATGTCAACTGAAGCATACAGCCATCCAGGTCACATGCTGCAGGGAATACCAGAACCCTTCCCTGGCAGAAGGTGACAGTTCTGAAAACTGCTATGTGCACTGTGAGAAGGTTGATGACCTACTCATCAATAGACTGACAGAGCCCTCAAGGAGGGATAAGATGGTCCAGGTAGCAGGCTGTAGTGGTTTCTCAGCCTCTCCCTGTTAGCAGGGGACTGTGTGCAGTGTGAGTAGGTAAGTGATTTGTTCACCCGAGCAGCACAGCTGCAAGCTAAGGTTGAAAAACTGCAAGCTGAAATGGCAAGTCTTAGGAGCATCACAGAGGCTGAGGATGAAATTCACTGGTGCAGTCAGGCTCTGCCCGCCCTGAAACTGAAACAGGAACAGGATCACCTGCCACAAATTACCCAGGAATGGGAGACCCCTGGACCATCCCTGAAACGAGTTCATTGAGATACATATCTGCCCTACATAAACCAAAACATACATGGTCAAAACAGCAAGCAAACTTCTTCCCTGCCTACCTGCCCACATCCCCTTGGCAGCAAGCAATGGCAACAAGTTCCAGCTCGGCATGGCAGCTGTGTTGCCTCGGTTACACCCCCAACTTTCCAGGTGCCCTTGCAGAACAGGTACAATGCCCTGCAAGGAGGAAGATGAATCATCTGGCTTGGAGGCATTCCCAGGATTAAGGAAGCCCAAGCCCAGCATCCAAACATCTTCTATCAAAAAAAA
>VWZO01003050.1:25657-45683 GCA_013396975.1 Bucco capensis | reverse complement strand
CATTTCCAAGGGTCCCAGCCTGCTACAGGGAGGAGAGAGGGGAACACTATCTGAGCTCCCGACCCTCTCAACATCTTACCAAGGGATATGAAGTCCCTTTTGATGTTACGGAATTTCCTCATTGTGGCCTCATATGATCCTCTGTGGAAGAGGATCATCTGGTTTGACCAAGTGGGGAAGTTTCTTTTTGATGTCACGTNAGCCATTAATCTGGACAGCTGCATCCTTCTTGGGGGATTCAGTCTGAACCACTACGCTCCTAGTAGCAGCAGCAATAGCTTTAGTTCTTTTGGAGACCATTTCTGGGTCTGATTCGCGGGCAGGCAAAGACTGTTTACGTAGTGCCCCTGCACTTCCTCCCTTCACGGCCTGCCCTCACAAACTGCCACGTACCTGTTTATCCGTTCCTGTTCGCTCGCACTCCCTAAGCCTGGTTAATATGGGACAGGGCATATCAAGTGCAGCACTGATACACCCAACTGACTTCACTAGAGCAGTGAGCTCAGCTCCACCCCCTCTTCATCCCTGCTTTGCCCAGGAGTTACCCTGGACCACCGCATCTAGAAGCTGCGCCCGGGGGACAGGGGGATGGGACACAAGGCACGCACAAAACTGGGGTCAACCTCCCGCCCTGCACAGACAGATCTTAAAAAGAGCTTTGCTGAGCTTACCTGGCCTGCAGAGCTGGTACTTCCTCGAATCCAACTGGAAGAAGCTGCTGATGGGTAGCTTTAACACATTTTAAGTATTTTGTGGTTTAGTTGTTCCTTGTGGTGCTGGGTTTTTTTGTTTTATTTTTTTTTTTAATTTATAAAGAGAGTTATTGCTGTGGACAGTGATGGTTGGGATGAACATGGCTAGACTCAGAGATGGACACAAAGTAATGGGCTGCTCTGAGTGATGCCTGCCCTCCATCAAAATCTCTCATGGATGCTGTTGCTGCATCCCAAACACCATTTATGGAGGGGAAAGAGGGTTCTTGGTCATCTTGTGGAAAGACCCCACTTGTCACAAGCTTATCCCATGTTGGAAGAGCAGTCTCAGCAGAACAGATTATCACTTACCTGTGTCAGAGAGTTTATCAGGCAGATAAGCCCGCAGCTCTGAGCCCTTGGAGCAGCTGGACTGTTGCCCTGTAGAACTTTTCTCCACAGTGACAATTAGCTCATCCTTCTGCTGTGGCCCTGCCATGGTCTGTATGTGTGTCACTTGCTGTCTCTGTCTTCCTCCTCTAAGTAATGGAGTGACAAATCAAGCATTCCACTCACTGCCTGCCTAGTCTATTTAGATGAGATTGTAAGGTCTTCAGTGTCCAGTGTAGCTCTGAGTCTCTAGACACCATGAGGAGTCATGGCTCCTGAGTAGCTTGGACCAGCGCATACGGCTGGCACAACCCTGTGGTCCGAGTATAGATGCTCCTTGCAGCATGCAGGCAGGAAACCCAAGCCATGGTGCTAAGTGCTGGCATTGGCTATGACAAATGCTTCACCACTCTTTTTCACTCTCTGCTGTCCTAAAATCTCAGAAGTCTGCCAAACTCCTCTAGGCCAAGGGAGCCTGCTTTGGTCACATGACACTTCTCCTTGCTGGAGACACTATTTGTTGAGATGGGTCCACAAGCTTTGCTCCCTGCAGCTGTTCTATTACAAATACAGAGCAAGGAGAAAGAATCTCCCAAACCTCCATCAGCACCAGCAGTGGTTACACGTCGCAGTCCTCGTGTGCCTAGCTGGTTGTCTCTAGATTGTGCATGGCCCATTGTACTCGGGCAAGGACACTGAAAATCATCTGGTTTACAGCCAGGGGTGGGACAAGGTGAGCCTGCCCAGCCTGCTGCTAATGCATGCCAGTGATTACTTCCCATCTAATCAAAAATGTTTTCCAGTGATATGCACAGCTGATGTCTCATACCAGAGCTGTTTACCTCCATAGTGAAATAAGCTGCTGAGTGTGCAGCAGTAGATTAAAGAGCTTCTAATATCTTTATTGAGTACAAGATACACAAACCCAGTCTGATAACTGTCTTCAAGGAAAAAAAAGTGAAGGTAAATTTAAATGTTCAAGAGAGAACTCAGTGCTTTATCTCCTTCTTTGCAATCTGCTCAGATTTGCAGATTACTCAGCCCCGGGTGCTTTTAAGTAAATACTCACACTGATATGATGCAGGCTTGTGCCTTTGAAGGGACACTTCCAATCTCCATATCTTAGTATTGTCGTCTCCTTGCATTGCTGATGCTAATTTGTCCTTTGCTTCTGGTGGATTGCATGGCTGAAGAGGTACTTTTTCACTCTGCATCCTGTCTCCCAGCATAAGCAGCAAGCAGAGAGGCAATAGGGGTTGGATCATCTACTTGCTGTTCTTGGCAAAGCTGAGGAGCATAGGAGAGATATGTGATGTTAACAGACCAGATCCTAGACACACCAAGAGGCTAGTATTTCCTTAATGTGACAGGAGAGAAACCCCACGGCCAGCTGGGCAGCTGCACCTTGCACCTCATGGAGCTTCTGCTGCCTATCATCATGATACTCAGCCTCCTTGTGTGCAACTGTGGTTTTTGGCTTTTTTTTTACTTTCTGGGTCTCAGCTGTACTTTGAGGAAGGGCATGGGAATTATTATACTGGGGAAATCACAGTGGTGCTCACCACAGGCCGTGCTGGAGGCTGTGCAAAAAGAACTTGCATTTCCTTTTGCATTTGGTGCCCCAGTGAAGGCAGAAATTTTCTGGATTTTTTTTCTTTGAGGTGGCTGCCTTCAGGAGGAAATGAAAGCATGACCCTTCAGTCACTAACACCTTTCCTCTGGGCTCGAGACCTTAGGGAGCTCTGAAGTCTTTTCTGGGTTTCTGAACCTGCAGAGCAGGCAGCATGATAGTAGTGAAGCAGGTCTATAGATCACCTGTCAGGTCTTTATTGTGGATCCTCAGGTCACAGCTTAGGAACTGCTGCAATTGAAGGACTGTGATGCAAAAGAGTAAAGAAAGAGGTTATCGACTGCAGAATTTGACCCTGAAGCACAGCTGATGTGCTTGTGAATGAGGAGTAAGCAAACACCTAAAATCCTGCAGGAATCTGGGTCTGCTAACCCACTGCAGGATCTAAGCCACCAACAGCACCAACTCCTTTGTATTTCCTCCACCCTTGAGACTTCAGTCTCTGATGGGTTACCTTCCTGTCAGGCCTAGCAGGCTTCCATCCTGGCAATGATAACACCCAAATTGTACTGTATTTCCTTCCATTTGTCCTCCTAGTGGACCCCTCAACTCAGCAGTTAAATCTAGTCATGCTAAAGGGAGGAGTCTGAACTTTTTGACTGTCTCAGTGCCTCCTGAAGATATAGCAGTGCCCACTGCAGTAGATCAGTGTGGGTGACAGTAACTGAAGCAGTTGAAAATTCTGCTGGAACACATAGCTCCTGGCATGTTTTGGCCCAGCTAAACTAGTCTGGGCAGCTGACCCCAAGGGCAGGCATCATTCCCAATGGGCAATTTGGGTGCTGACAAAGAGGGTGAAGAGAGTTTAATAGGGTGGAGGCTGACTGTCACATGTCTGTTGGTCTAGAGCCAGAAAGCAGTCCCCAATAGAACTTATTTCCCAGTGCAGATGTAGCTGGAGTGTCCCTGCTATTCTTTGTGTAGTCCTGGGTATTGTTTTCTACATGATACTTCTGCTGAGACTGTCAGCGTGTCATGGTTCATGGTTGAGCATGATGATCTGTGATTCCGTGGTGGGTTATTGCCCTTGATGCCCTGGAGAACGAGGTCACCTGGGTCTGAAGAGTCTTATGTCTCAGCTCGGAACAAAGCAAAACCATTTCCACAGCCTCTTCAGCTTGCCAATGCCTCTCATCCTTCATTTACTGGGGCATATAAACAGGAACAAAGAGGATGCACAGCTCCTCAGCAGCCACAACATAGAACCTTGGCTTCTGCTACCACTGCCTTACTCCACACATATGGCCAAGACCCTGTGAAAAGCCACAGGGAGAAAGATACAGATCCTTAGCCAAAGTAGCTTAGTGCAGCTCCATCAGTTTTCTGAAGCATTGTCTGCTTTGTGCTTAAAGGACATTCTTGCTGGGAGCGTAAGGCGAGGGATGTGGATAGTGCCACCCTGCTGCAGACAGGAGGGGAGATACCTCCCAGTTTGCCCCAGAGCCCCTGGCTTGCTGGTTAGCTTGGGACGACTCCATGTTCTACCATTCAAGTGGTTGCCATGATGGATCAGTGGCATGCAGCACAGAGCCGTATGCTGCAGACTGGCCCCCAACAGCTCCCTCAGTTTCTGTTCCCCAGTCACCCTCTTCCTTTCATTTTTCATGATTTTCTCTTTGACTATAAACAGCCTCAAAAGGGACTTCCCAGCCTTCACTTCAATAATCCCTTCCTGAAAGAAGTGGCCAGGATGCCTGAAGGACCCTTGTCACCCAAGTGTAAGTGGTATCAGACAACATTCCCAGGCAGGAAATGCTGGAGGCAGCAAGGACAGAAAATGCTGCTAGGAGCAGGACTCTCAGGTGCTTTGTGGAGGAAACACAGCTGCTGCTGTTAGCTTGTTAAAGATGAGGTGGGCGGGGGTAGGGGGGCTGCCATTAGGAACCCAGCTGTTAGTGTTCCCTGGTGCTCCTGCCCAAGCAGTGGTGAGTTCTGCAGTCTCAGGTTTGCCACAAAAGCAGGCAGCATTCTGTTAAATGGTCAGGAGTCCCACTGGGGGCTCCAAGGAGTGCTTTGAGTGGGATGATTTACTTCTCATACTGCAGCTCTGTGCTGGAGATGGCTGCCATCCCTTCTAGCCACCCAGAGGTCTCTGCTTCAGAAGCAAAATCTTCCTCTTAAGACACTAGCTTCTTCCCCAGGGGAAGCTATCTACACTGTGGTCTAGGAAGTCTACAGAAAGACCTACATCAGGGTCTTGGCACTTGGCTTGTGCTGGGAGCTGCTGATCTTATTGCAGCTGGGGTTGTAGTTCTCCACAGATCCTCTCCTCTACACAGGACAGGCACATCTGAGCTGGTACACTTCTATCTTGACATTGTGTAATTTGCTTGATTTGTTCATATCAAACATTTACCATCTGCACTTAGCTCCCTCATTAGCTATGACACATCATGTTTATCCACACATCAACGCTACAACAGTGCCAGAGCCAGCAGCAAATGCTCAGAAAACTTCTGCACAAGATTAAACAGAAATCACCAGAAGATTTGGGGCTAAATTTTAACAGAGACGTACGCAAGCCTGGAGGAAGATCTTAGACAAATATGCACATCCACCTGCACATCCTTCATCTTTGATTTCTTTGTTTATACCCAGCATAATGGATTGCATGTGTATCTGGGGACTTGCTAGAAGGAATGAGCACACATTTGGCTTGCAAACCACAGAATATCTAATTCCCAGCAAAGTTTCTGGCTTTCACTTTTTGGCTGTGGGATGCTCGGCCCCACCAGCACAGAGCAATGGATGGGTCTTCTAGGAAAGGAAAACAGTGTAAGAAATGACTGAAGATGAAACAAGATGAGGAGTGTACACGTGTCCCTGCTGCCCCCCGTCCCACTCAGGCTCTTTTACCCCTACGAGGAGGGGTTTTCTCAGTCTCCTTTCCCAGGGGAGGCATGTAATTTCTTGAAAGGCTGTTTTGAAGACAATGTTTGCCATCTAGTGGGAAAATAAGGTCTGTGCACCCTTGTTGCCTACAGAACTATGAGGCTGGGGCTTGATTTGGCAGGAGTTGGGAGCCATGCTCCTCCTGGCCCATAGCTGGGCAGCAGCTTCCAGACCCAGTGGGGAGCTTCATGGAGGAGGGAAATTGGGAGAGGTGGTACTGTCTCAGCTTCATGCTGGCAGCTCTCCTGGCTCATTGCAGCCAGCCATGGATGCCTGCCTGACTGTGGATGCCCAGCCTTTGGAGTGGTCCCTGGCAGAGCTGGTGGGGAGCTGAAAAAAGTGTTGCGGAGTAGGGGAGAGAGCACCATGAACAGGATAAATGGTGTCTACCAGGTCAGCATTCCCCTGGGGATCAGTGTTTTTCAGGTCGATATGCCCCCAGGGATTGGTGCCTTCCATGCTGGCATCTTCGTAGGCATCACTCTCTTCCAGTTCAGAATCCTCGTGGGGATCAGTGCCTTCCAGGTAACATCCCCGGGATTCCCTTGACAATCAATGCCCTTGCAGGTCAACACCCTCCTTGGCATTAACACCTTCAAGGTCAGCATCTTCCTAAGCATTGGTACCTTCCACATAAGCATCCTCCTGGTGATCAGGCGATTCCCAGGACAGCACTCCCCTAAGGATCAGTGCCTTCCAGGTCAGCAGATACTCCTGGGGATCAGTCACCATCTGCTAGGAGATCTCAGGTGTAGTCACAGACCTGGCACTTCTAGCAACTTACTACCTCCAGATCCATCAGCACAGACGTGACAGTGTCAGTGCCTGGCATGCATATAGAACTCAGTTGCTGTCACATCTGGTAGATCTTCCCAGCACGGAGCAAAAGCTGGGTGGGGGTTGCTTGTGTGCTGGAAGAGCTTTGTGTGTCGCAACCATGCAAAGCCAGGAGACTCCAAAAGTCAAATTTAGCTCTGGCCAATCATTTTCAAGATACAGGGGAAGGCCCTTCTATATAGGGCCTTCTATGTTGGTCTGCCCAGTGCCTGCTCCATCCAATCCTGCAAACCTAGAGAGTACTGAAATCCTTCAGCTGGTTGAGGAACTCCTGTGTAGGGCTGGGCCAACCTCTTCTTTGGGTCTGCTGCTGCAGAAAAAGAAGCCAATGAGGCAGTGGACACAGGATACAAGGTGGTGGGAGAAGACAGGGAGTGTGATGTATGTACATCCATCTGATTCGTGATGAGATGATAAAATATGACCTTTCCTTGTATAACCACAAGCTATATGTAATGTTTTAATGTCTTGTGGAGTACATTTGGGTGTGTCTCGGTGAGCCCACAGGGGCTGTGTCGGGGAGGGAATGTCTGGAGTGCCTGAAACCGAGGTTACCCCGAGGGCTAGCTGACAGACCCCCTGCTGCTGCTGGAGCCATCGCTCGCTCTTCACCACCACACCCCGTAGCAGGGAAAAGGGCACGAAAAATTACTGGAAGAACACGCCCATTCATGAAAAACTATAAAAATTGGACCACTAGAGTCCTTTTTCGTGCACGTGTGGGAGGACAGGTAGGGTGTCCCCCCCCTCCGTGTACCACAGCGCTGTTTTGTTTGCCTCAATTCACTTTAATAAATTGAAATTTATTATTTAGATGAATAATTATCACATGGAGGCTCCCTGTTCTTGCCCAGGGAAGCTTCCTAAATGTGTCCTGCCCTGTTTGATTACCCACAGCTCTGGTGGCAGCTGGAGGAGAAGACGGCATTTCTGCTACAGGGGGAGGGAAGGGATCATCTCCTCTGAACAAGAGACACAGCAATATCAAGGAGATATGGCCCTCACGCTGCACAGCAAAGGACATACATGCACAGGAAATATGCACTGGGCACTTCAGTGAAAAGTGATATGACTGCATGTATCCCCCAGTGCCTTCACCACAGGCACACAAAACTCTGGAAGCTCTTGCTTTGCATGACAGGAATATTTTTTGGGGGGGAGGGGGAAGCAGAGCAAGCTGTCAGGAAAATGCTAGGCTCAGTAAGCTCATCCAAAGAGCTGCTGCTGCTTTGAGAGGGGAGCAGCCATTTCCTGAAAGCATCACAAGCAGCAGTGCTTGGGTACAGCTAAGCTGCTGGCTTTAGCCTCTCAGCATCTCTGCAACCATGTGCTTGGTGTTTCCCAGCCATGAAAGACCAATAGTATCCTTCATGTAGGGAAGGGGCCAGCCCCAGCACGCAAAGAAAGGAACAACCCATTCCTGCAGGGAGAAGCCTACATCCTGTCTCTATCTGTTTGGGTGCCAGCATATCTGGCCTGGCAGGTGATAGCTCCCCTTCTCTCTTTCAGGAAAGAGCAGATGATGAGCAAGGAGTTTGCAAGCCTGTGACACCCAGAAGAGGAGACAGATGAAGAAGGAGTACAGATGATCTTTGGGATCTCCAGCAGCCTGGGCTTTTGGATCCTCTAGCAAGATCCCATCTGCAGGTGAGGTGAAAGTTATGACTAGGGCAATGCTTAGCACTAGATTTTTAAAGCATTTGTTTTCAGGTTTACTGCGTTCCCCACGGTAGGGCCCCTGCTACATTTCCAACTCCCAGTGCCCAGGTAGTGTGAGGTGGAAGCAGCTCCTGAGGGAGATGCAGTCTCTCTGGAGATGCTCCACGCGCTTTGCTGACGCTCAGAACTTGCATTGGTAACAGTTCAGGCTCTGTCTACTCATGCCAGTTGTGATGTCACTTCCACAGGGACTAGGTTCATAAGTCACACCTGGGACTTGTTCCCAAATACTATCCTTACATTTTCCACACGCCGATTAGTTTATACATATGCATGTCTTCTTCCCTCAATCCATGTATCTAGTCCTCCCTGACCTCCCTGATATGTCCCCTTTGCTTTCTCCCTCACCTCCATGCACCTATGGCTTCCACAATCTGCCAGAGCTGCTTTTACTTCTTTCCTTGGGTCAGGATGTGGTGAACAAAAAAGCAAGAGCAGCCGTAAGAGGTAAGTTGAGACTATTCTGCTTCACACTCCTGTGCCTCCTCCCCTGCAAAATGAAGGCTGATCCTGGCAGTGAGGCAAGGAGAGGACGAGGCCAGGCCTGAGGGGCAGCCGAGATATTTGGCAGGGTTGGTGAGAGTCAAGAAGCCCAGGCACTGCTGCACAATAGTCCATGCCAGTGCACTGCTGCAAAGGCTTTTGCCCAGGCTATTGCTTTCCCAAGTCAGCCCTGTACACAGCTGGCTGATTGATGCCCCCCATCCCCTGCCTGAGATATGCCCTGGATGGGGCCACCCTGCACTGGACAGGGATACTGACATGGACCTTCTGCATCTCAGTGCTGGGGACCTCCCTGCTGTGTAGCATTGCCTGCTGGAAATTTTTTACCCCCAGGAGGACACATGCTGTGTTCTCCTGCACTCTTCTCCTACTGGGCTTGGGCTTGTCCCTGCCCCATGCTAGGGAGCTAGTCCCATCCCTTCTCATGGATGCAGCCTATAGGCTGCTTTGACATGGCACAGCCTCAGCATATCCAGGCCTGACTTCTACCAGCTCTCCCAGCCATCCTGGCACATCGTCTGCCCCAGTGAGAGTGGGATACAGCAGCAAGAGAGGTCTGGAAGTGCCTCTGCCTACCCATGGCAGGGTGTGTCCAGGCAGGGCGCCAGCCGGCAGCGGGAAGCCTCCTGCTCTCTCAGCAGCTGCACAAGCCACTGAAGAGCCTGGGACTAGAGGAAGGGGGATAGGGAGATGCCAGCACTCAGACTGTTCTCATGGTCCCTTCCTGTTTTTCTTCTCCACAGTTTGAAGGCAAAGCTGACTTTAGTATATGGAACCCTCTCCTTTATCCCAGATTGCTGTTCATCCCAGCCCTCCCTTGTGTCTTCACTGGTCCAGAGGAAAGTCCTACTTGCCTATGTCCAGCATAAGAATATTCTGCCCCTCCAGGCAACTGGGAGTGCATCACCTAGCATCAAGCATCTTTAGCTCCCGGAAGCACTGAACTTGTCGTTTGCTTGGTGTTCTTGATGCCAGCGTGTCACACTTGCAGGCTGCTGGGGCAGGGAGATGAGCCATGGAGCATCCCAGCAAGCAGCTACAGTGTGGGCAGGCAGGACTTTGTGGTGGTGTGCAGACCTCTCACCTGCTCTTGGTACCTCCAGCTGCCAAAAGGGTGGCAGGTCCTGTGTCTTGAACTTCCATGAGAGGAAAGGGGCTACCTTCCAGGGTCAAGGACAGCAGGATGAGGTGATGAGGACTAGGTGTACACCTCCTGCCCTTAAGGTGCCTTGGTCACCAGAACTGAGTGTCCCCATCTGTCCAGGCAAACCCCAGCTAAGGAAGGGGACACATGGTTTGGCACACGGAGACAGTACAGCTACAAGTCTGTCCATCATTCCTTATCTGTCCACTTGAGCTTGCCTGAACAATGCAGGCACACATTCCACTGTGGAGTGAAAGGCTCTATTGGTCTATGCTCCCCTGAGCCAGCAGCCACCTTGCTCTATTTGGAGCACTCCTGGACTTCCTGGAGTTTATAAGCAGGTAGGATATGGGGGTAAGCACTGCTGGTTCACACTCTCTCCCTTTTTCTGGCTGTTCTACTCTTGCGTCTAAAGTGGGTGTCAGCCTCTAAACCAGCACCAGGTGCTGGGAAACCACTAGACTGTTTGCAAACACTGGGAGCCACAGCTATGGCATGGGCATCACCCATGTTCAACAGTATCCTATGGGCAACCACAGCCCTGATCCCCTTCATAGTTACAGGGGAGTGAGATCTGGTGGTGGTAACAGCAGATTTCCAAGTGGAAAGGGCTATCTGTGCCATGTTGGGGACTGAGGCGAGACAAGGGTGACTGTGACACATCAGAAAGTGTGCTGGCTAGGTTGGATGCTGAGGACCAGAATCAAGCAGGTGATGGCACTGTGACAGAGCTGGACCTGGTAAGTTCTGGGACACACCTGGGAGAGGGCATGTGGCTATTGGGACTGGAAGTCCAGACAGAATCTGGCCCCTTATACCTCCCTAGCTTGATGACTTGCCTTACTTGCTTTGTGGGGCATCCTACTTGTGTCCCAGGATGGTGCTGCCTCAGTAGCACACTGTGGATGGAGGGCTGACTCCCATCTTGCCCAGTGAGTATGCTTACCAGGAGCAGCAGGTAGCTGGGACCTGCCAAACCAGGTACCAGCACAGGCAGCCCCCATGTACCTGCACTGAGGGTAGGAGTGCAGGGGCACCTAGAGAAGGCAAAGGGTGTGTGTAGCCACACAAGCCACTGCAAAAGATGGAGCCCTGCTTCAGTCCTTTCCAACCCAGTCTTCACAAGGCCCCTTTTGGGAAGTCCACTTCTCCAGGCTTCAGGTGTCAAGGGCAGCCCCAGGGCCCAGCCAGGAGTGACACATCTCCCTGGTGGGTTAGGCACAGAGGCCCACCCTGTGCCAGCTCTGCTCCCCACTCTGCCACTGCCTGAGTTTCCACTCAGCTCCATCTGGATCTCATCAGGCTGCTGGCGCTGAGCACTGAGGTTGGAAGGTGCCAACATATGGAAGCCAATAAAGGGGCCGTGTCAAGGCATAGGAAGGGGGTCACATGCTGAGCAAGGGGGTCTGTGCAGAAGGTCCTGTTCTGAGCTAGAGGGCAGGGGAGATGTCCCAGGCAGCTCTCTGCATCCTCTTCTGGCATTCAGTAAGGTACTGGTGTGGGCAAAGGCCTCTCTGAGCACCTCCAGTTACCTGGAGATGGGGCTGATCTGTTTGGGGACCAGTCTTGGTGTCTGTGCACCTCCTGCAAGGACTGTCCCTAAGCTGGCATCTTACCTGGTGCCACTTACCACTCCCCTTGCCCCAGCACCATCTGCAAGGTAGTCTTGCCTGGGCAGTGCCAACGCTATCCCCTTTATTGGCATGAGTGTCCATCCAGCCACAGCACAGGTCAGAGGTGGAGAGGGATGGGGGCGGGGGGTATTATCCCTGCTGCCTTCTGGCAGCTGGAGGGGGGTGCTGGGCAAGGCACTCTTGGGAGCCTGCCCTCATAGTCCCCCTCAACACTAGGCAGTGAAGTGGGACTGGCTCAGCATCTTATCCCCATGTGTTCAGCAGCGGTCAGCAGTGAGGCTGACCCATTGCCCCAAGTCCAAGGTGCCTCCAGCTGGCTCCTGGTGGGCACGGGCAGCCCAAAGCTCCTGGCAGCAGAGCCTCTCTCTTTAGGATCCATCCTGCACCCCCATCAGCCTGGGGGCTCCAGCAATGTCTATGGCATGGGAGCCCAGGAGATGTGGGGTCCTTGGGGGCCAGCAGTGGCATCAAGTCCCATGTGAGAGCGAGCAGGTGCAGGGAGCAGGGATCAGCCAGGACTCACTACAGGATCTGGGCCTCTGCCAAGAGAGAGGGTAGAGTGTTGGGGGGGACAATGACCTTCCCTCCGACTCCATACTCCCTCCCTGCATTCCCTCCAGTTAACCATTCCCTGCACCCAACTCACTTGGCAGTGCCTTCAAGTGAGTGGCAGCAACCAAGAAGTTGTGGGGTTTGGTCTTGTCCTTGCCGAGTTTCCTGATCCGGAGCCTGGGAACAGAGCAGTGGTGATTAAGAACCCTGAGCAGCTCCTCTGGGCATCAGGACTGTCCACACAGCCAGTAATCCCACTCTGCATCCCCATCCAGCTGTTCCCAGCTGTGCCCAACTGAGGCCAGCCACTCCAGTGGATCAGTTCAAGGACTATAGCAGGAGACTGTCATGAGATAATACAGCAGGGCTGGGGTGGCCACAGGGACCAACAGTGGAGCCACATCATGGCAGAGAAAGCCAAGCTTAGGCAGGATGAGAGGAGAACAGGGAACCAGACTAGAAGGCAGTGCCCAGAGGCAACTCTTTCCCAATGGCGAAAGAGTTCCAGGAAGCAAAGTCATATGGAGGGGTCTCTGCCCTGACTCTTAACCATTAGAGCCTCCAGCAAGGCAGTAGCCTTTGGAGTAATGTTAGTAGCAGCAGTATCTTCCAGGGATATAAAGAAAGGTCCCATGGATGCGGGGTCATGACAAAGATCCCAGGCAGCCTAGGCAGCACCACAGCCATTGAGGTGTGCTGGGAAGAGGCCAGTGAGACAAGAGGGTTATAAATCACTTTATGGGGCTGGCATCAAGTCTGTTTGGGCAAGGACCCTAAAGCAGGGCTGAGGAGACATGGTGAACCCCATGCTAAGGGTTTGGGGAACAGAGTAGTATGGGGACAGCAATCATATACAGACCTTCTTCCTCTCAAAACCCAACCTACCAGATAAGGATGGTGATGACGAGAAGAGCAGCCAAGACAAAGAAGGCAAAGATCCCAAGGGACACCAGGACAGCCACCTTCTCCAGGGGGTCGCTGTGGTCTGGGAGATAAAGATTCTCATGGCTGAGGGAATGCCACAGCCCCCAGCACCCACAAGCTGCTGGACACCTCAGCACCTCAACAACATGCAAGCATGGGGCAAGAGATCCTTCACATTACTCTCAGTCACACATGTGCCCAGGTAGACAGCTCTCTGCAGGCAGTCCCCACTCCTGCCTGCCACCCCCAGCACTACTCACTGATGGGCTCAGGGTTGGGAGCTTGGGAGGGCTCCTCAGCCAGGCTCTCCTCGCTGGCATCTGTAGTTGTTTCTTCACTCACTGCAGTGACCAGATCTGTAAGGATAGAGGAGATGGGAAAAACTAACCCAAAGCATGGGCAGCACCTCAGTAACCCAAGGAGAGGAGCAAAGAAGGATACCCTCATGCTCCAGGAGTCCCATGAGATCAAGGGTGCCCCGGCATGTCAGTGGTGCTCTGAAAGATCTGGTCTGCCTTGAGGCTGTTGGGGAGCATCCCCAAATGGCAGCAGCATAGCTGCAGCCTGCCATGGGGCCAGAAGATGATTTGCCCCTTTGCAGGCCTGCCCCCACCAAGGGACCAGTTTTTGGGTGGTACACAGGACCAACTTTTTAGGTCAACCTTAAGGGACTTCGGGAGCCAGGACTTGCTCTGGGTTGATATTTAGGGAAACGGGTGCTGTGGGGAAGGGGCTGGAAAGGCTTTGGGAAGGGATGGTGTAACCCGATAAGGCTGCCGGTGGCTGCGTCTTGTCCCATTTCGCACCTCTGACTGGTGTTGCTCGGGCCTCAGCACTCCACTCACTCCAGTTTCCTGCATCCAGAAAATCCTTGGCACTGACTTGGACCACGTGCTCCAGCCCAGCAAAGGCATCTGTGATCACCTCAGACAGGTTCACTGTCTCCACCTGTGCCGGACAGAGGGCAGCTGTGGTGCAGGCAGGGCCACCCCTTGCTGCACTCCCTGGCCCCATGCCCACCCTGCTCACAAGCAGGTTTTGCCTTTCCTTGCTCACCACTTACCACAGACCAGGAGCGGTGGATAACAGGCCGGTACTGGAGACGAAATCTGAGCTGGAAGTGGGGTTCCTTGGGCCAGGAGGAGGGGTACTTCCAGCTCACATGGAGTCGCCGTGGGGCCAGGGGGATAGGCTCCACCACCAAGCCCTCTGGAGGGTCTGGCTTAACTGTGTAGGACATTGCAGGGAGCCCTCATCACACTGGACTGTCATGCAGAGCGGTGTTAGGCTCCCCACTGCCACCTACAGCTGGATGCCTGGGGGATGGATGGACACTGGGATGGATGGGGACTCACTTATGGCCTGCATGGTGATGTCGAGGAGACGGAAGCTGGAGCCCAGGGGGTTCACCTCAGTGATGTTAAGGCGGTAGATGCTCCAGAACTCTGATCCATGGACAGTGCAGGTGCCAGGACGGGATGGATCTTGCAGACATGGCCCTACATTTCCATTCTTGTTCCTGCAGACAGAGAGGCAGGGTGGTGACATGTCCCACCACCCACCATCCACCATTTCCTGGTACTACCAAGGAGCATGGAGACCCTCATGCAGACAGCCTGATGGAGGAGGCAGCCCCTGTTACAGTTCAGCTTCTGTCACCCCTCCAGAGCCCAGCACATCCTTCTGAGTATGACCAAAGGGGTCTCCACCCCAGTCTCACAGTGCCTCCTGGAAATGTCCCTCTCTGGGACAAATACTTCTCCCAGGGCTCCAGGCCTAGCCAGTTGGCTCCCCCATAGGCACCTCCAGTTCTCACTTTGGGGACCCTGCTGAGGACAGTGGCAGAGCCTTTGACATGGGGGCCAGCCCCCAGGAAGCAGGACGAGGGTGGGAGTCAGCCCTTACCTCCGCTTTTCTTCACCTGTCAGCGATTTCTTCCTGTCATGGGGACAGATGAGAAAGCAGACGGTAAGAAGCAAGGGACAGCATAAAGCCAACCCTACTATAACCCAGAGGAGGAATAGGTATCTCCACGCTGCAGAGCAGGCCCCCACTCCCACACTGATGGACACAGGCCACAGAGAACAGAAGCAACATATACCCAGGCCTGCCAGCAAGTAGCCTAGCAGAAAAAGTTGGAGGTCCCAGGGGAACAAGACAGTGGGCTGCCCAAAAGGGTCTTCTCCAGAGGACCCCTTCCCCTGCCCAGTGTTTCCTTGTACAGCAAAGGTACAGGGATGATGATAAAAAGCAGCTCCCTGGTAGCTGGCTTCACCCTCCCACTATGAACTCCAAAGCACCCTGCTTCCCAGTGCCCCCTCCCCACTGAGCCCCTGATGCTCCACACATCCTGCCAAGCCCTCAGCCTCCTGCTCCTGCAGCTTTCAGCAGGGCTGTGCTTTATGAGCTCTGGCTGACTTCAAAGCATGTCACTAGGTTGGCCTGCCGGGATAATTAGAGGCAGCAATCCTGTCAAGGCTCCTTTTATCCTGAAGCATGCCGAAGTGCTCAGCAGCTTACAGATGACCTGCTTCTCTTTCACAGCCCCTCAAGTGCTGGCAGAGCTGTTGACATGGAGGAAGCCTGCTTGTGCTGGTTCTCCAGTGCTGCTGGGGGGCATCCCTTGAAGCAAGCACATGCTTGGTTCTCTGCTCATCTGAAAACATGACTGGAGTGCAGCATCAATTCTGGGACAGGAGGTGAACCCGGAGTGTGGGCTGGATCATCAGCAGGATTTGGTGGTTATCCTTGGCTAGGACCCAGAGCTTGTGTTGTAAACCCCCAAGACCCACATGCCCTGTAGGAATACATCACCTATAGGTGGTGATGTATCTGGTGGGGAGGAAGGTCTCCAAACTAGAAGTCCAGGAACAGGAGAAATTCTCATAGTCAGACGCTCTGCAGGACACAAGGGGTACTCCTGGCAGGTCTGGAGTCCAGGAGGAAGCAACAGTCAGTGACAGGTCCCTCATCCTGCAGCCCAGCTAGCATACAGGGATCCCTTTATCATCATGTACCCCCCTCTTAGCAACCCCCTGCCAGGGGTGCAGGTGACACTACTCACGCCCCAGACGCAGGTACACAGTGTGCAGGAGGTCATCATCCTCACTGTGGCAGCTGTAGGTTCCTGTGGTGGACAAGCTGGCATGTGGCAGCACCAGGGCTCCCTGCCAGGTGGCTGCACCCTCTGGCAATGGTGCAGCACCTTCCCGTCTCCATTGCACTGGCAACCTGGGGAAGAGAAACAGTCCAGGTGGCATTAGAGGATGCTGACAGTGCAGTCACCCCAGGCCCAGTCCATAAACCATTTCATCAGATAAAACCCCCAGTGTGCACAGAAAAGACCTACCTGACGTGGGCACCAGTGCACGACAGGGTCACGTTGGTCCCCACCTGTCCGTACTGCACACCTGGAGGGACACATACATCCACGGATAGGTGTTAGCACTCCATGTCACCTAGAGCCAGGGATGGGGATCAAGGTGGGCAGCCTGGGGCTCTACGCTGCTGGGGAGCTGGATACTGGCTGTGGGGTCTTGCTTCATGCAGGTAAATCACCATGGGGGACTCGGAAAAAATGGTCGCAGTTGGGGCTGGGCAATGAGCAGCTGCAGGAGTTAACTGGCCAGAGGGTATCCATTGTAGTTGGGCTGTGTTTCTGGTATGCTTGTGTCTGCCCAAGGGGCATGGGGTCCCTAGAGTCCCCATGCCTGGGAGATGGAGGGCTGGGGTGGGCTTGAGGGGACTCACCTTCCTCTCCCCAGTCCTCAGGGATGGTAATGGAGGTTGATGCCAGGGCTGCCACGAGGAACACCATCACCCTGCCCAAGCCTGGGATAGGACTGCGCATCTGCAGGAGGCAGAGCAGCGGGGGAGAGAGTGTTATGCCCTCCAGTAGGACGGCCAAAAGAGTCGACAGCACAGAGCATCCCTGCAGAACCATGGACCTCACATCTCCCTCTTATCTCACCCCATCCTGCTGGGGACAGCACCGGTACCACTGGGACACCAGATGGCAGGGTCCATGCCACTGTTACAGCTGGTTCCTGGCTGCTGAGGACTCGTCACACCTGGAGAGGCGATGCAAAGGGCAGACACTGACCAGGAGCTTAAGGCTGCATAGGTTGTGGGATTAAGGGCTCTTTGTCACTGCAGTCTTGTGATGGGAACCCTGGCTGGCTCCCAGCCCCAGGGTGGTCCCGAGACCTGCACCATTGCAGCTGGAGTGGGAAAGGACCAAGGAGAAATTCTGGCTTGTATTTACATGGCAGGAGACAGCAGTTAGATCTGAACAGGCTCACAGAGACGGGGAGAGCAGAACTGTGAGAGCTCAGACCATACAAAGAGAGGGGCTTGCTAGGGGTGCTGCATTACTGCTCATCCCTGCACCCACTGCAGGGGCTGGTCTGCGCAGATCTGTGCCCTTCCAGGCCATTTGGGGTCTCTGAACCAGGGAGAACCGCCCTGAAGCCCCTTCCTCCCACTCAGAGATCACCAGTGGCTCTGGGATAAGAAAAAACAGGGGATGTTGAGTCAGGTATGTGCAACCAACTCTCCATGGGTCAGCCTGAGCCACAGACTAGGGTCTCCCCACCATAGTACCGTCAACATCACATTGCCTGTGTCAGTTAGCATTATCCTGTCCATCCCAGCCAGCATCATCCCAAAATGTCCATCTGAGTCTATGTTGTTCTGCATATATTAGTCAGCATCATCCTGGTCAACCTAGTCAGCATTGCCCTTTCCTACACAGCCAGCATCACCATGTCCACAGCAGCCAGCTTTGATCTGAGTATAAATACCAGACCGCATCATCCTTCTCATATTAGCCAACATCCTCCTGTCCACGCTAAATAGCATCACCCTGCTGATCAAAGTCAGCATTGTTCTAAGACATCCATTCCAGCCTGCATTCTCCTGCACATACCAGCCAGTATGACCCTGCTCACCACAGCCAGCATTACCCTGTCTGTGCCAGCCAACATAACCCTAAGGTACCTGTATCAGCCTGCAATGTCCCACACATATCTGCCAGCATCACCCTGTCCATCCCAGCCAACATCACCCTGTCTCTGCTCGCCAACATCACCCTGTCTCTGCTAGCCAACACCACCTCAGGGCATCTGTCCTGGACAGCATCATGCCATCCGTATCAGCAGCGTCACAGTGTCCCTTTCAGCTAGCCCTGCCTGGACCCAGAAGGCACAGACAGATGAATCATTTCGTCCTGGAAGACCCCCCTACTCACTCCTCATGAACGGACAGGCCTGTTTATTACAACCATATTGTTGCCCTATGATCCCAGCTGCAGGTGGGCAGGGAATGAGAGCACAGGACCCAGAGAGCACCCTGCCAGCCCCAAGTGCAGGCTGCAGCTCACAGGCATAAATCTGTGTTCCCCTGAATCACATGAGCTGAATAGCTGAGGGGCTCCAAGGAGGAGCCTTTGAGGCTTCCCGGCCTGCAAAGGAATCCCAGCACAGCTGCTGTTCCTCTCCTGTAGGCAGGTGCCCATGGCCACAGACCAAACTAGGTAGAGAAAGAAACGAAGAGGTACAAGGTGATTTGCTGCAACTTGGCAAGCGCAGGGGAGAAGGTATGCAGCACCCCGCATCAACCCTGTCCTGAATGCAAGCCCCAAATATAAATAAGTTCCTAAGACTGTCATAAGGTTTTCCTACCAAACTATCCACAGAAACATTCCCAAGAAACATCAGTGAAAAGGTCTCTGACAGAACTATGCTGGTAACAAACTGGGAACATTTGTCCTGAAAATAAAATATTTTGGTGATGGGAAAAAAAAAGCCTTAAAATACACTTAAAAGCAACAACCAAAAATAACTCCAAACACCACTGCAAACCAAAACTATCCCCTTGATAGTGCTGATTGAGGTCAGGGAGAAGGGAGAGTGTGTTACTGTGGAGACAAGAGTTTTAAAATAAAATCATTATTCCCCTGACCGCTCTGGGGTTTTGTGTAAATGCTATGGAGGCTGAAGGCAGAGCTGCTGCCACTGCTGCTCTTTGGCAGGGGAATATGTTCTGGGCGCTGGCTCACTGCTGACATAGCTTTGCTAGGTCTCCAAGCCACTGACTGGTTCAAGGCCAGTCTGGAAAAAGACCCTGCAGCTGTAATGCTGAAAGCCATCTTTTCCTGCATGGACAAGTGAAGAGCTGGGGGCATAGCAATCTGCAGGCAGTTGCTGCTAACATCTCCAGGGTGAACACTGCAAGACCCGCCCAGCCAGCCCCGCTCTGGGTGGTGTTGCCAACAGACTCAGAACCATCCCAAACCGCTATGCGGTAGCAGAGGGCGTCTCTGCAGATCCCATTCCCAGCTGCATCCCAATCTGGATCTACACTGCTCACACCGAGGGCCACCCCACATCCTCCTGCACTTCAGCATCCTCCGTCCCGCTCCTCATCCTCACCTCAGTACTCTGTGAGCAACTTTGCCTTGGACGGGCTCTTTTGGGNGAAAGTATCCCCTTACTTTCTGCAACCACACTCCCCTGCCGAGGGGAAAACAGGCATGCAAACGAATGTACACGTACTTGCGTTTCCAGGCCACCTTCCTCAGTGGCTCCGCACCCCAACGGACGAGCACACGGCGGGAGAAAGCATCCCTCTATGCTTGCACCGGCAGTGACATATCCCGGGGACAGGGAGTCCGGCACAGTGATCCTGGAACCGAGCCCCGACAGAGGGCACAATCACAGTTTTTCTTCCTCCTCGCATGTTTATCTCAGCCCGAGAGGCGTCTACCGCCTGGTGACCCCCCGCAGCCAAGAACTAGGGCAGAGGGACCCAGTCTGGGGCTGTGGCTTGACCCAGGCAAGGAGGGCAGTAGTGCCCGATTCTGCTCCCTTGGCACAGACAATCTCGTCATCAGCACAGCCACAGTGACCAGGCTGCACATGGCACCTGTGGATGTCAGCCAGAAACATGAGCTGCTACTCTCCATCCTGCACCAACCCTGCTGTCCCACTGTGCATCATATGAGCTCATCCAAAAGCTTTTGGAGGGCCATTGGGACAAACTGCCATGAGTTCCTTTCTGCATTCAAACAGAAATGCTGTAAGCCAAAACATCCCCTAAAATCACAGCC
>VWZO01003050.1:0-25562 GCA_013396975.1 Bucco capensis | reverse complement strand
CACACACTGGCTTAGTAAATGACCTGCCTAAGCGCTGCCAAAACCTAGCCACGACCGAGCATTACCACAGGGAGAAGAAACAGAGCACGCTCTTCCTTGCCTGCCCGAAGGCCACAAACAAAAGGGGAAGCAGCCGCAGAGCTGGGGAAGACCCGGAGCCGTGGCAGGAGGCCAGGCACTCCGGGCCGGGCGCAGCCGCAAAAGAGCCTGCCCAGAAAGTATCCCCTTACTTTCTGCAACCACACTCCCCTGCCGAGGGGAAAACAGGCATGCAAACGAATGTACACGTACTTGCGTTTCCAGGCCACCTTCCTCAGTGGCTCCGCACCCCAACGGACGAGCACACGGCGGGAGAAAGCATCCCTCTATGCTTGCACCGGCAGTGACATATCCCGGGGACAGGGAGTCCGGCACAGTGATCCTGGAACCGAGCCCCGACAGAGGGCACAATCACAGTTTTTCTTCCTCCTCGCATGTTTATCTCAGCCCGAGAGGCGTCTACCGCCTGGTGACCCCCCGCAGCCAAGAACTAGGGCAGAGGGACCCAGTCTGGGGCTGTGGCTTGACCCAGGCAAGGAGGGCAGTAGTGCCCGATTCTGCTCCCTTGGCACAGACAATCTCGTCATCAGCACAGCCACAGTGACCAGGCTGCACATGGCACCTGTGGATGTCAGCCAGAAACATGAGCTGCTACTCTCCATCCTGCACCAACCCTGCTGTCCCACTGTGCATCATATGAGCTCATCCAAAAGCTTTTGGAGGGCCATTGGGACAAACTGCCATGAGTTCCTTTCTGCATTCAAACAGAAATGCTGTAAGCCAAAACATCCCCTAAAATCACAGCCATGTGCACCAGCACCAACGTCCATGTGGGCAATGACAGTGACAGTCTCCCCAGCACAGCCATGCCATGCCCTCCATGGCCTGGCAAAGCCCAGTGCTGGTTCCTGGTGCAGGTCAGCTTGCCACTGCACTCAGTGCTTTGAAAGCCTTTGGTTGGGTTTTTTTGGTTTGGGTTGGGTTTTTTTTTGCTTCGATTCATTTGAAGTTGCTCTTCAAAGAGAATGAGCCGAAGGCAGAGCCAGGGGTGTTGCAGGGTGGGAAGACACACAAGCAGACAATGCCATGCCACAGGGATGAAGATGGCAGCGGGGAGAAACAGGATGCATCTCAGCTTTCCATGTTTCTGTGCTGGAATGCCTCCTAACCTCTCCCCAGGGTGCCGTGGGGCAATGCTGCTGAAATAATAGAGTTGTGGCAAATAAAACAACCCAAGAACACCTCACAGCTCTGGCTCCCATGTGCTGGGCGCTGCCAGAGTCACCCACCTGCAACAGGTGACACCTGATGCCAGTCAGCTGTAATGCCCCAGAGGTGGCATTACGATCCTTTGCCTGAGCTGGGGGAGCATCCCCAGCTCCACAGCCCAGATCATCCTCCCTGTCAGTGCCCACTGTGGGAAAACCAGCCCATCACCAAGGGCAGCAGCATTTCAAAGCAGAAAGAATTTTCCCTCTTCTTGCTGTTCTGTGGTCCTGGAACCACAGAGAACCACAAACTCATTCTTCTCCTGCAGGCCTTGCAGAAGCTGTCTGCCCCATGCCACGGAGCAACAGTCTGGCCTGAGCACAATCCTTGTGGCCACTAACCTGGCAGCATCCTACCATCAGTGACCTCCATCATCATTGCATCAACACATACCTGTTGGGGCTGGGGGAAGCATTGACCTTGCTGCTGGAAATGTCTCCTAAAATCAGCTACCCCTGTCCCTGAATGCCACTATCACCCTCTCAGCTGTGGGGTGCCCAGAGAAAGCACAGCAATGGGTGCTGGCAGAGAGTGGTGTCCCTCACCACCTCCAGGGCCTCCAGCATCATGCAGTCTTCAGGACCACTGGCAGCATCTAGGAGTAACTCCTCACCCATCTTGGGCACCGCTGGTGTGTTGCTTCCCATGGCCAAGAGTACAGCTCCACTTACTATCCCGTGAAGGCCACAAACAAAAGGCGAAGCAGCCACAGAGACCTCAGAAAGGGATGCTTTCATGGAGTGCTGAGCACCCATGGGCTCCCCATGCCTGCTGCAGAGGGCACCGGCCAGGCTGAACTGAGCTAGCATACACACATGCAAAACTGTAGCCAGTGCAACCCCCCACACTGGAATTACTCCAGTTAAACCAGTAAAGCCAGTTGCAGCCTTTCCCTGTGAGGCCAGTGTGGTTCAGTGAGCCCTGCATGCAGCCTGAATGCAGGACTAAAGCCATTATAGCCCCAGTGCAAGGGTTTAACTCAGGGAAGCCTAAACAGGGGCTTATATCACAGAATCATAGAATGGTTTGGGTTGGAAGGGATCTCTGGAGGTCATCTAGTCCAACCCCCCTGCACTGGGCAGGGACATCCCCAACTAGAGCAGGTTGCCCAGAGCCCTGTCAAGCCTCACCTTGAATGCCTCTAGGGATGGGGCCTCAACCACCTCCTTGGGCAACCTGTTCCAGCGCTCCACCACCCTTGTGGTGAGGAACTTCTTCCTAATGTCCAGTTTAACTCTACTCTTCTCCAATTTAAAACCATTGCCCCTTGTCTTCACACTCCAGGCCTTTGCAAACAGGCCCTCTCCAGCCTTCTTGTAAGTTCCCTTTAGGTACTGGAAAGTCACTAGTAGGTCCCCCTGAAGCCTTCTCTTCTCCGGGCTGAACAATCCCAGCTCCTCATAGCTGAGGTACTCCAGCCCCCTGATCATTCTCGTGGCCCTCCTCTGGACCCGCTCCATCAGGTCCAGGTCCTTTCTGTATTGAGGGCTCCAGAACTGGACACAGTATTCTAGATGACGTCTCACTAGAGCAAAGTGGCAGAATCACCTCTCTCGATCTGCTGGCCACACTTCTTTTGATGCAGGCCAGGATGCGATTAGCCTTCTGGGCTGCCAGTGTGCACTGTTTGTTCGTGGCCAGCTTCTAATCCACCAGCATCCCCAAGTCCTTTTCTGCAGGGCTGCTCTCTATCATCTCATCCCCCAGCCTGTATTGATAGTGGGGATATCCCACAAAGCCCAGGAAACCCAGCTCAGCCCAGGAATGGGATTAAACCCAGCTGAGCCAAAATGTGGGGTTAGATCCAGCACAGCCCAAACATGGGGTTATGCAGTCCAAATGTGGGGTTAAACTCAGCACAGCTCAGGAGTGGGGTAACACCAGTACAGCCCAAAACTGGGGATAAACTCCAGCTCAGCCCAAACATGGGGTTAAACCCATCTCAGCCCAATCATGGGGTTACACTCCAAATATGGGGTTAAACCCAATGCAGTCCAGGATTAGGGTTAACCCCACCTCAGCCCAAACACAGGGATGACCCCAGAACTTGCAAACTAGTTTATCTCCAAAGCCAGGTGCAATGCACACTTTCACCCAATCCAGACCAACCCCCTCGACGACATCCTCTGGAAATTCCTGGCTGACCAAAACCCCATTGGTGTCTAAAGCTAAGCCCTACCTACACCAGCCTCCCCACCCCAGTCCCCCCCCCCAGCCACACACACATCCTGAGGGTCACCCCTCTCCTCTGTGGGGCTGGCAGCTGCTAGCAGGACCTGGTGCTGGGGGGGAAGGAAGCCACCACACAACTCTGCATGCCGGGAGCTTCGTGGAGGTCAGGCACTGCTCTAACCCGGGCCAGGAACTCCCACCCTGACGCCCCGATTTCCACCCTCCACTGCTCTGTCCCGTGGGAAGAAGTCTCTGGCTTCTAGTTGTAACCAAAGGCATCGGCACAAGCCCAAACAGTGCGGGCTCTGTTAGCAGCCAGCAACCCCGATGCCACGCCAGCTGGCAGTGCTGCCTTTGGAGTGGGGAAGGCCTCCCCTCCCCATCTCCATGAGAAGGTCCCCTTGCCCATGCTCCAACTCCCATGAGCCACTTGCTGGAGAAATTCCTAAAAATGATCTCCTGGCTGTAAAGAAATGCACTGGTGCTGTAGCTGGTGGGTTTCTTTACAGCCAGATTATTTTTAGGATGAGGGGATGCTGTTGCGTCAGGGCTGCATCCTCACTGCCCTCAACACAGGGCTGCAGGGTGGAGATGGGCACAGTGTTGGAACCCAGGACACGGGTGGGACCTACTGACAGGGAGTTGGGCCACCCTGTGATTACGGCAGGGTGGGAAAGGCTTTTCCTGTCCTACGAACATTTTAGGATTTGGGATTTTTTCTGCTCCTGGGCTCAGCCCAGCCTGGCAGAGTTTTCAGTGAACCTACAGCTCCTGGCACAACAGCCAGGTACCAGCCTGTGCCCTTTCGTTTCAGCCCCTCAGCAGCCTCTGCATCCCTCAGAACAAACTGCGTCCATAAGGTGGCTCTGGAGCTGATAAAAAAGCATACGCATCCATGTACTTAGGCGACAGGCATATATACATATATGCATGTGAATGACCCATGCAAGTCCAGCTGCTACTGATGAACTCCAGCCTGCAGCTGGGAACCCTGAGTAGGAGAGGGGCCTCACAGCACCCCCCACAAGGAGACCCCATAGCATCCCTCTGCATGGTGCTCCCCCCATCCCCACTCTGTGCTCCAAAGTTGGCTGGTGCCTGGGAGCCATCCGGCTCAGCTTCATCTCAGAGGCATGAAGACGCAAGGGTCAGCCAAAATGCTGTGGGATGGTAGGGCCAAAATAAACAGCTCACCATGCACTCCCCCAGCTAGCAATTTGCTCTCACTTCTTTTGCAAAACAAAATCCCTTTTAGGCTGGAGAGCGATTTCAGGTGTTGTTAAAGGCCACCTAGGCAGCCAAATAAAGTCACCACCAAAGGGTGGCCCATTAACCCTCTGCACCTCACTAGCAGTGTCCTTGTTTTAGGGGAGGATGGCAGTTGCAGACCCCTGCAATGTGTGATGGGGGAATGCTGGTGCCAGGCTCTGGCATCTGGTGGGATAAAGCACCCATGGCCTGTCTTCTCCAAGCTTGGAGGTAACCCTGCCTGCTTTGCTGAGGGCAGGCAGCCCAGGAGATACAGCAGGGTGCAGGATGGAGGCTGGGCAAACACCTTGCTGAAGCATCATCTACCTCCCACTTCATGACAGATCAGTCAGATCACAGCCCCCAAGCCAAAAGGAGAGGTGGAGAAGTGGCAAGAAGTAGAGGAAAGCTGGGGCAGAAGCCCACCGCTAAGGCTGGGAATGGGGGCTGAGCTTTGCCAAAGTCGAGAAAGTTGGAAAAATATCATCTAAATCGTTTTCTGCTGGGGGAAAAATCCTCAGCCAAGTTCTCCTGAAAGATTAAGTGCAATCCTATCCGAGCAGGGGGAAAGCAGGGCAAGGCAGTGAGTGTGCTGACACATATTCTTCCACAATGCTGGAGAGATGCCCTGGCCCCACTTAGGGCCAGCTCTGTTTACAGGCTCCTATTGTCTCTTTTTTTTCCTTTTGTTCCCCTGCAATGCTACAGTTCAGAGTAAACAAAAGCAAGCAGCCTCTCACTCCAAACATTTCAGCCATCCCAAACTTTCTCTGGAGGGGGGCTGCCCATGGAATTTTCCTCATCCGAAAGAATTTCGAAATGTTCCCATTGCAGCCTCCTCTGACTGGAGGCCAAGGCAGCTCCAAAACCTTTTGCAAAACGTTTGAGCTGCCCTTTGCACAGCCACAGACATGAAGGACCAGCAGCCGCTGTGCCCCAAAGTCCCACCATGCACACGGAGACCCTCCAGCCTGGCACACTTGCTGGAGGGGCACAGAGGCACCTCCTAGCCTGTAAAAGCCTCACAGCCCAGTCCATCATCTGAAGGGAGTCTGCAGGTCCTGATGAGGACAGATCCTACTTTCTGTATTTTAAGCTGCTGCTACAGTTATTACTGCCCTAAGATGGTGATGCTGGTGCCAAACATGGCATATCCCAGAGCACACAGTATTTCTCTTTGCAAGGCAGCATCTCCGCAGAGATGCTTCTCAGAGAGAAGAGGGTCAAGTGGCTGCCTGAGCTCTTCCTTGGAGTAGTCAGTGGCATCTGGGGAAACCAGGAGGACAGTTGGCAGCAGTGCTGCCTGTTCATTGCTCAGGCAGAGAAGGAGGAGATGGTGTGTTGCATCCATCTCTGAGGATGGAGTGGAAACACAGCACTGTCCTCTGCATATCCCTGGCAGACGGTGTGTGGAAGGGAGAAGGAAATGTCCTCCAGGATGAGCCATGATGCTAAGTGCCATCCAAGGCTGCTGCTTCTCCCTGGCTCACATTGCACTGTCAACGTGTGCACCCCAGTCCCACAAGAGGTGGGACCCCAGCACGGACAAGCAGTGACCCCCAAGAGCTCTCTTGGCTCTGCCTCGGCATGGATGTGGAGTGAAAGCCATGGCACCCTGGCATGTGGTGCCAACACTGCTCACTGCTGCCAAGGAAGGCATCAAGGATAGCCCCTAAAACAACCAGAGGGAGAAAAGCCCAGCCAAAAAGCCCGACAAGAAAGCCAGCAGTCACGGGAAAAAACAGTGGAAGCTCAGCCCAGAGTGGATTTGGCTGCCAGTGCAAACTCTTGTAGTGGCCTGGCACACTGATGTCCATTGCTTGCTTTCCCGAAAGGTCCTTGGATGGGTGTCACTGAGTAGGTGGTCCCACAGCCTGACACACACAGACACACCTTGGGGAGCCCACTCATCCTCTGTCCCCAGGCGTATACAGATTCTGGGTACTGCAACCCCTTGATGCACCCATGTTGTCACCCCAGGAGAGCAAGACCTCTCTGGTATCCGTTGCACCACCCTCCCACAGCACCCCTGTGCCAATGCTGCAGCACAAGCCAGGGAGAAATACCTCAGCTCCACGCTGGACGAGGGTCTTGCCGTGGGATAGGGCTCCACCGGGTGCCCCTGCTGCCTCTGCACCATCTCCTTGCGCCTCCTCACTAGGCTCTCCTCCTTCACGGAGGCTGCTTTGTGGCTTGGCATGGGAGCGGTCCTACCCCCCCCCTCACAGTGGCCCCCTTCCCTATAAAGGGGCCAGGCAGCGGCTGTGCAGGGAGCAGAGCTCCCAACACAGCAGATGGGGTCTGTAAGGCGAGGCTCCCCCCAGGTGTGTTTGCCTTGGCCAAGGCTCAAGCCTATCTAATTAGCGCTATAGAAAACATATATAAAAAAAAAAAAAATGAATGGGGGAAAAATAATCCTCTCCCCTGTGCTGGGGCCCAGGGTTTGGCTGGGGTTTCTCAGCAGGCCAAGTACAGGCAATACAGGCTCTGCTGGCAGCAGCTCGCGGAGGGAGGGGTGTTTGTGGATATTAAAACGCAGTTGTAAAAGAGAATAAAAGAGCAGCCTTGTTTCAGAATGAGTCTCCGAGGCTTTCCCCTCTCCCGGCATGCTCAGCACCTGGCTCCCCCTTCCCACAGCTCCCCTGGCCACCCTTGGCTCGCCTAAGGACTGAGGTGCTGCCAGCAAGGCCCCAAACCTCATGGAACAAAGCCCAGCACCTTTGAGTGGGAGCAGATTTTGGTGCTCCCCTCTTTGCAGCTACCTACACCAGCTTAAAATTACAGCTGGTGTTTCTGGAAAACCCACTCCTGCACACCCCTTCCTCCAAACTCCCACAGCTGCCTGCCTTCCTCTGCCTTCTGTCCTGCCTGCATGCAGGCAAAGCTGCTCAGCACCAGTTGCTTGGCAGCAGCCACATGGCAGCAACATCAGGACTTCACTGCCTGCACTCTCCCTGCCTCACCGACCAAGGTAGAACAAGCCAGATGGTGTTTTGGCTGAGGTTTAAAATTAGCCCCAGGCATCAAACACTGCTGGTGCTAGCACAGACCAAGAGGCCTTGGTAGGGTCCCAATGTGGCTCCCTGGCACCTTGGAGTCTTTCTCCGTATCCAAGGACATGAACACCTCCACAGAAGCCCCTCCTTGGGACATCTCCCCAAATCCATCCCTAAACTAGGATGCTGCCTCCCTGCAACGTCTTCTGCCTCCATGATGAGGTTCAGTTCTGAAAAGCTACACCAAGAGATTGAGGAGCAGCCACAGGTGTCAGCCAGGCAAAGGGGACCTCATGGCTGGTGTACATCTAGCTTCACTGCTACCTTTGGCCCCACCTCAGAGCAGCAAGGAGGGGACAGTGGACAGCTCCCCATTCATCCCTGTCCTCATCCCTACCCCTTTTCCCTGGCAGCATCCCAAAAGCTCAGGATCACCAAGTCCTCTGTCCTCCTGGCTCATGGGGACCTGAGGCACACCATATCCCTAGCCACAGCCCAAATGACTAATGCCCCGGCGAGCGAGCCGGGTGCTGTCAGGGCGAGCAAAGCCTGTCCCTTGGCTGCGCTCCCTCCCTGTGGCAGTGAAATCACGTCTGGAGAAAGCATGAGAAGGGACATGCTGGGTCCCCCCCTCTGCTGACTTCCCAGTGAGGATGCTCGCTCCCTGCCCAATGGCTGGCTGCCCCTACTTCTGCAAATCCTGCACCCCAACAGAGGGATGCTCCCCAGGCATGCAGCCTGCCAAAGAACCACACATCTCATCTCCTCCTCCTTGCTACAGACCCCATTGCTGCATGCTCGCTGTGGGATGTGGAAATGTGGCAGCAAGCCCCAGGCTCTTGTTATAGTGCTCTTGGGGAGCAGGCAGGAACGTCTAACCTCTCTCAGAGCAGATGCTTGCAGGAGATTGGGAGTAGTGGGGGGACCGCCGACACTCCCTGCAGCGGAGCAAACTGGCTTATGGAAGTTGCTAGTGGTTCTGGCTTGCTGGAAAAACCCTTGGGCAGCACCAGAGAGAACGGTGAGGACGGGTCACTGTCACTCGCCTTCGACCTCACACACGGCACACGCCAGTTTTGACAGGGGTGACTAACAGGGCTCTTTAAACGCCTCCGCCAGCACGGGAGTGTGGCTCTGGGTTAGGGTTTAATTATTTGCCTTCCTCCGCAGCTCCAGCTCTCCTCTTGCTGAACCGCTGTGGGGACTCCAGGGATGTCTTCCATCCCCCCTCAGCCAGGGCTGCTGGCATTGAGTGAACTGGGCTGTGACGGGGAGCTGGCCAGGAGCAGGCTGAGGGTGCAGCTGAGAGCTATAAAAAGCACGGCTGTGGTATGCAGTGAGGCACTCAGAGGGGAATCAAACAAAATCAGGTGGTGGACGAGCTGGCCACTTGCTTTTGCACCAGGGTTGGCCCTAGCCCTCCTCCCCACCGTCCGTTCCCTGCTCGCTGCCTAGCCAACAGCCTAGTGAGGTTAGGACAAAGTGCAGAGCTGAGATTTGGCAAAGGAAGGAGGGAAGGACACAGGGCTGGGTTGGCAGGCGATAGAGGGGGTCAAGGCTAGGTGAACAATTGCTAGGTCTGGCATGATGGAGATATCGCAGCTGCCCCTCACCCAACCCAGAGACACTGGATCTGGGCACCCTGCCTCCTGGCAGCTTGCACTGGAGGACTAACTGTGTCCTGATTTACAGACAGAGGTGCCTTTGCTGGGAGGGGGCTGGTGCACCGACATCAAGAGCGGGTAGCTCACCACTGTCCAGCACCCTAAGCACTCAAGTCCCAATGGGGACCTCACCCAGAGTGGACAGTGATGGTACAACTCAGGGACAGACAGGGCTCCCCTTGGGTGGGCAGGAGCACCCCACTCTGGGACGTGCTGTGTTTGTACAAGCCTGAGTAGGAGGTCAGATTAATATTAAACCTAAATAAACAAGGAGAGAAGACAATGCCAGAGCTTGCCCTTCCCAATGGGGATGTCCAGCAGCAGTGCAGAGCACCCACGGTACAGCTGTGTCTGGCCCAGCTACCACCACAGCTCAGCCCCAGGGGTCACGTCACCCTAGGAGAGCTGGGACAGACCCAAATCTCATGCCTGGGGGCCTCCCTTTTCTGCAAGGAGCTCCTGACTGAGTCAGTGCTGGCAGCAAGGAGAACAGCTCCCACTTGCCTTTGCAAAATCCTTCCAGCCTCCATGGGGAAGAACCCACCCTGAGACTTCCATCCCACCAGGAACAGCACTGGGGCTTGCCTGTCCCCCTGCCATGGCACACAACATGGTCTTGGGAAACAACCAGAAAGAACGGAAAAAATACAATAAAAGTGTTTGTGGGTCTAGAAGAAAATTGAAAAAAAACCAACCAATCCGTTTGTGTTTTGCATGCCAAAAGGAAAATGAAAACCAAAACATTTTGTTCTAAATGATAGACCTTGTTTAGTTTTCAGTGGTTTTACTTTTTTAAAACAGTTTGAGTTAAATCAAGCTACACTTGGCTTTCAAATATTACCACGGGGTAGGGAATAAAGCGAAATAAAAAAATCAAATCAAATCAAATCAGTTTATTTGGAAAATGTCAAGAGTGAAACACCATAGCTTTTCCAGCCCTGGGAGTTGCAGTCAGACGCTGAATCCAGCCTCAGCTCACAACTTGTGATGGCCTCCCCCAAACAGCCTTTTTTTTCCAGGAAATAAAGTAGCTGCTCTGCCAACTGACGGCCAGGACAGATCACGTCCTGATGCCCAGCTCACATCAGGGATGTCCCCTCCACCCGTGCTGGTCCCCAGAACCTGCTGGGGCACAGAGAGACCCCACTGCATCCAGCAGCCATGCATGAGCAGAATCTGAGCTGAGCTGCTCTCCAAAACTCCTCTTTAAATGTCTTTTCTATTAGGTCAGCATTCCTGTGTCGCCCGGGGAAGGTGGTTACAGCCGGCAGCCCGGCACACAGGCTCCTTGGTGCCGGCTGCTGGCTTTTTGTCAGCAAGCAGCCTGCCTACGCTATTAAATTACTGAGAAAAATGGATCGTTTCACCAAAAATTAGGTGCAGGAACCTCTCATGTGGTGGCAAGGCCAGCTTGTAATTGGAAATTCATAGAGCTGGCCACAAATGCTGCCTTGGGCTCTGCTCCACCCTCCTCTGGTTGTGGCAAGAGATGGTGGAAAGGCCACTGCCATCTCTGCAACACTGCTGCTGATGGGGGTACAATGGTCAGTCACATCACTGGCAGGACTGCTGAAGTCCCCTGTGCCGGGTTAAATACTGCTGCAGAGTCCCTCTGCCCTTGGTAGATAGGGAAAATTAGTGAAAAAAAAGCTCTCAAGGATCTTTTCAGGCACTGGAGCAAGAAAATCCTCTGTTCATGGCTGGACCTGCCTGCCATTAACCACTCTGCTGGGGACATGTCTCATGAGGACATCATCTGGTGATGCAGGATATACTGCCCCAGCACTTGTCTCACTCTTCCAGCTGCACCGTGTGGGTGAAAAACAAGATGGCCTTTTCCACAGACCTTGCCTCAATTACATCCTTCACCCATCCCAGGCAGAGCATGTGCAACGCTGCTGCTCCTTCCAAGCCTGGGCATCTCAACATCCTCCTCCTGGACCACTCCGAGCCCAAACCTCAGCAGTTCACTGGCTAAGCAGAGTCCTCCAAGGCATCTTTGGGACAAACTGCCCAGATCCTGGAGCTACCAAAGAGCCTGGTGCCTGTCTGCAGCCCCCAGTTGGGAAGGAGGGAGGGGACATGCAGCAGACCAAGAGCTGTGTCAGCATGATGCTCCAAAAGACCTGCTCCTCTGGACTTCACACTAGCTGCTCCCTGCACGGTCACAGGCACTGAGGGGCCACATTCTGCCCATTGCATGCACCATCTGCCCTGGTGCTGTGGGGAGGGGGAACACAGCAGCCAGGGAGCCTGAGGCATGGAGCTGATTTTTGGGTGATGGGGTGCAAGGACTGTGGGCACAGTCTCAGCTGGAGTTGGGGAGGCCAGGGAAAAGGGATGCTTCCCTGGGCTCAGCCATGCTCCAGCCATAAAGCTGCAAAACCCAAAGCTGAGATGGGGTGGAGCAGCCCTGGGGAAGCAATGAAACAGCTCCCCAGGAGTCTCACAGAAGCTAAAAATATCAAAAGCAGCCGAAGCACGGAGGAACCCCCCAGGGTTGTGTGCTGGCCTTTGCAAGACAAGGATGGAGCAATAGCTGTTCGGGTCTACCAGCTCCTCCTAAGCTTTGAGGCCTTGGGCTAAACTCATGGAAAGCAAAGGAAAGGCTCCTGCAGACCTCCCCTGGGGCTGGGGACTGGCCCTGGCCTTGCAAGAAAGTCTGGGGAGATGCCAGCTGGCCCAGGCACCCTGCGTGACAGTGGCTTTTGCAAAGCCAAGCTGGGCCACTACTGCTGAGCCATCCCCAGGGACCTTTGTGAGGCTGTTGCAGCACAGCTGTCAGGAGCTCTGTTGCAACACCAGCGCAGCACTGGGCTGGTCACAATGGAGACCCTGCATGATGGCACTTTTGGATTTTTCCTAGCTCTATTTGCAGGAAGGTGACAGTTGAATCATGCCGTTTATGATGTTGTTGAACTCAAGAGGCACTGATGCCCATGCTGGCCTTCATAAAAGAGGGGCTGGGAAGATCTCTGGCTCCAGTTGCAGTTATTGGTCTGGCCAGAATGAAGCACACAGGGTTTTTGATCCCAAAGGAAGGGGCTGGTGAAAGCACAAGAAGACAAAGGAAACAGCTGGATGAGCATTGGTGCACCCGCCCACAGGGACATGCTGCAGGGATGCCATGTGAGCCTCATTGTCTCCCATGTGCTCTTCTCTGGGGACACCCAAATCCTACAGCACTGGCAGTAGGATAGTAGGTGGGTCTGTTCGAGGCTCCACAAAGTGGGATGGGAGGCAGCCCCTTTCTGCCAAAGTCAGAAGAACCTACCCAAGCTGCCACAGAGATGATGCTTCTCTGAAGATGGCAGTTTCTCCCATACCCTCTTCCCTTCGATGTGTCTCTGAAGATAGCCTTTCAAACAAGGTTTAGCATCCATTGTTTTCACTTTAGGAGGTGGGGTGAACCAGAAGATTCCCAAATTACCTTCTTTCCACCATCAGGATTTCATTAGATGAAGGAGCCCTAAACTTTTCCACCTCTCCCTATAAGGCAATCTTTGTAAACGGTTTTTATTAGGCCATTTCTATTTCAGCCATCTCCATATTGAGAGGAGGGGACCAAAGCTGAGCAGTCTCTGGGGAGCCCTGGGTTGATTTCCAAAATATTTTCAGCATCCTCCCCTGTCCTGGTCTATGCATGGTCTTACCTGTGGTTCCCTGGCCATTGCCTCTAGCATGGGCCAGATCCAGGTCTCATTCAAGATCCCTCCAGCCAGCTTGTCCTCTCCAACAGCATGTTCAAAATATGTGTACCAGCAGAGCTCTGGCAGATGTGACCTTCCCCTGGCCAGACCCCTCCAAAATCCCTTGTAAGCTTTTTCAGCAAGGACCAATCCCTGCTGGAGCAAACCCAAGCTCCACTGCTCAGATGTGACAACAGCACATGGTCCTAGTAGGATGGAGGTGAATCAGGTCTTGACAGACTTCTTACCCCTCTTCTCCTGGACCTCCCCCACCCAAAACACTGGAGGAGGAGGAGATGTTTGCCAGGTTTTTTCTCCATGTCCCTGACTCATACTACTGGAGAGAAGTAAGAAAGGCACTTTTCAGCCCAGCTCTCTGCCCGTAGCAGAGAACCCAGCACATGCTCCAGGGGCTGTGGGTGCTGTGATCATCCAGAAGAGCCTGAAGCTCACCCCATTCCAATCCTGTGCCAGGGTGACTCAGAGACCTTGGAAGCAGTCAGACTTGAGAGATAATTCCTATTAACACACTGATTCCCGACACAGCAAACCTGCTTCTAATTTCCAGAGGAATTCTCCTTTTTTCCATGGATATGGTCCATGGGAATCTGGCTATTGGAGAAGACAACTCAACCACAACTGCAAGGCATCTGCATCCTTCCCCACCTTCACAGCCTGAATGGGAGGAGAAAAACATCACCAGGAAGGGCAGAGAGATTTGCTGGTAGGAACTCAGGTTGTAAGGTCACTACATCTTCCACTGATTTGGTGATTTTCACACATGCAATGGTCGTAACCACAGGAACACTTAGAAAAACCAAAAGCTCTCTAAACATCCCAGTGAGCCACCCCAAACATCCCAAGGCTAATTCCTGATGCTGGCTTTGTATCAGCTTCTCATATGCTGGTGAGGCCCTGGCACATTGCCCCTAGGAACGAGTTCCCGTCCCATCCAGGCTTCACCCTTGTCTACACCTTTGGCAGGGGCAAAGTCACCCTCTCCCATGCCTGAACAAGAAGAGGGGAAACATGCTGGGAGAGGTACTGAAAGTTTCCGAAGGGAGAAAAGCAGAGTCGCAAGCCGGCACCTGCCCCCACCCGCAGGAAGCATCTCGTGAGGGGTTTTCCTCCAGAGCCAAACCCAGAGGAGAAAAGGAGGCAAGAATCGTTCAGCTTGTTTAACCTAATGAGGAAGCTATAAATACAGCAGGGTAAACACCAGAGAGGGAGAAGAGGTCTTGAACTAAAAGCACAATGTTGGCACAAACCCACAGGGGAATAAGCTCTCCAGGAACGCATTTGGCAGGAAACCGGAGGGACGCTGAGCCCTGCATGAGCAGGAAGAGTACGGAGTCATGTCTGAACAAAAGCAAAGCACCAAAGGAGGGTTTAAACTGAGCACTCAGCTAGTTCATGGCAGGTGAGGGTGTTATGCAGTGTCACCATTGTTGGTCTTTCCCTACTTGGCATGGTCCAGGTGAGCCAAGGGAGAAGGGCTGACGAGGCAGGGTACCTGCAGGTTAGGAGATGCAGGCGTGGGATGTATGGGCGCCCACCCAGCATGATGACTTCTGATAAACCCAGCGACTGCAAAAGGGAACCATCACTGCTGCCACGATGAAGATGGCGAGGAGATTCGCCATGCTGTGAGTCATTCATTCGTACCTCAGAAAAAGGGCTCACACTCAGCCAAGCATCCTCCTCCCCCCGCTGCCAGGACAGCTCTCTGAGATGGGAAAAAGTGGCTTATCAGACATAGTCAAGTTTTCCTTTCCTTGCAAAGTTCCTATTCATGAGGCAGGAAGCAGGACAAAACTGGAGCTGCTCTTGTCTCAGACTCCTGCAGGCAGCCTCTGCCTTCATCTGCACCCCTCAGGGACGCCTCCCCACTACCCTACTGCACCCCAAATCCCCTGTTCACCCACTACTAGTGACACCCAGCCCTGTGTACAACCCTGCTGTTACCACTCAGCTCCTGTTCCAACTCCAGTCCCACTTTGGCTGCCAAGGTCAGTTCACAGCTCTTTGTAGAGGAGACACGTCCTCTTTCACTCCCCTAAAATAAGCCAGGTTGGTGGAGCAGACGGTGCATGGGTGCTGGGAGGACATTGTGGCCATGTCCCACCCCGGGAGGGACCTCCACCAGTTCACAGCTCCCCATGAAGCTCCTCTGCCCGGTGCCAGGCTGGGATGCCGTGGGCTCTGTGCAGACCAGTGTATAACTACACTGTGACTTGCCCTCCTACAATCAGGCAGACTGCACACACTCCACCTCCTCCTGCAAATGTGGCAGCCAGACGTGGCTACAGCCTGCAAGGAGCAGGCACCTCCTGGCACCTGAGGCACTCAGTCAGCCCTAAGTGGCTCAGCATCAGCTACACCACCAAGGCTGATCTGTCCAACATCAGTTTAGGCATAGCTACACATCTGTGAGCTGTTGCAGCTCCAAGTTTCTCCAGTTCTCTTCAAGTTTCTCAGTGAATAAGAGATTTCCAAGGCTCTCACAGGCCCCCAACATGGTGGAATCTCAGTTTGCTAACAGTGATGTCCAGGCCAAGCTCAGCCTTGTGGCCTTCTTTGACACCCTTTCACCAGCCTACAGCCAGTGCTCAGAGGGGACCTTGGGAGTGACACAGTCTGCCTGAAGTGTGACAGTGGCACAGCCAAGGGCTGGGCACCGGCATGGCCTGGCAGAAGATGGAGAGGTTATGACTGCGACAGCATCTCTGGGCAAGGGGGGACAAGGCAGACAGAGAGTCCTGCCATTGCCTATGAATGGGAAAGCGCTTTTCTCTTCCTGGACGCCCCAGGAGAAGGAGCTGTGCCAGAGCTGCACTTCTACTGTTGTTCCAGCCTTTCTCCACAAAACTCCCTTCGGAGACATGCAGGTTGTGTACAAATTCGGAGGTGGGGAAAGGAGTGGGGAGAGAGCGTCTGTGGATGCTGGGAAAGGGGCTCAAAGATCCCAACCCGGGATCTCAGTCCGTCCATCCTCCGAGCCTCTCCGGGCAAGGTGGAGAAGTGTGAGCAGCACCGGGTACCTCCAGGCAGGGCAAGTCCCTGCTAGCTACACACATACATACACACATAACTTTTCCCGCACAAGCAGCAAACCGCCGGGGCAGCCGCCAGCCTACCCCTCACCGCGGCGTCGGGTCGGCGGCGGCGACCTCTCTGGGTGGGGACGGCGGTACTGTTTCCTACCTTCCTGTGTGTCTTCGTGGCTATGTGTCCATGGTGTTCGGGGCTGGGGCCAGAGCAGGGAGCGGGTCCGGCCGCGAGAGCAGGTCCGGCGGCGAGGCGCCCGCACCGATCTGGCTGGGTCCGGGAGCGCGGGCGGTGCGAAGACGCCGGGGCCGCCGGGGCCGCTCCATTGGAGCACGGCGCTGCCAATCTGCCGCTGCCGCACCGGGACGCTTCCTGTCTGTGAGCCGACCCCAGGGCCCTACCACTGATTCTCGCCACCCTCTTGGGTGCACCCTGCAGGGTGCGCGGTCCCTTCCAGGATTAGCGGTTCTCCAAAACGTGGGCGGCTCCCCAGAGATGCGCGGTCCTGCCCGGGATCGATGTCCTTTCGAGGTGCGAGGTCCCTCCCTCGGGGTGTTCGGTCCCTCCCTCGGGGTGTTCGGTCCCTATCCGGGGTGCACGGTTCCCCTGAGATGCACAGTCCACTCCAGGGCGCTCGATGTCCCCTCGGGGTGCACGTTGTCCCTTCCTCCGGGGCTCAGCATCCTGCTCCACCCGCGACATTGCACTCGGGATCCCCTCGGAGCACAGGAATCCTTCTCTGGGCGCAGGGACACCCCACCAAGGGTGCAGAGCCCTCCTCGGTGCCCTCTGGGGCGACAGAAACAGCATTCACTAGTCCTGCCTGCTCCTCTGCAGGCGTCCCAGAGGAGCTGGTGCAGACAGGTCCTGCCTGAGACTCAGTTTCCCTTGGTCGTGGGAGGGGCATTTCTTTGGGGTTTGTTTTTATAGTGGTTTATTTGATGGGGAGTGCATAAAGTGAAGTCTGGCCCAAGGGCTTGTGTCCATAGGCTGAAAAAAAGCCTTATTCTTCCTCATGGCTTTTGATGCATGTATGTGTGCCCCTTTCGCAGCACCCCTCCATCAACCTACCTGATTTCCCTTGAAAATGAGTTTGTTTTGCAATTTTATCACAGTGAATATTTTCAAGAGTTAAAAAAACATATTGGAAGTCTGTAATGGGAAGCTGACTGGTGAAGACTCATTGGGAACTTCCCTCTTCCCTGGTACCTGCAGCCAAGTGTGGTCTAGGGTCCCTCTGGGAAGTGTTGGAGACTCCAAGTGATGGTCTCGAGGGTGGGGCCCTGGCAGAGACCCAGTGTTTTCCTCCTCACCAGCCACAGTGCCTGTGTGGAGATAAAGGCCACGTGCCTCAGGTGTGCACAGCACCCACGCAGTGGTGCTTCAGCAACCTTGGCACAACAGAGCGCTCTACAGTCTGGCAGGAATAAACAGAGTTGCAGTCCCCTTCTGCAACTCTGCAATAACAAACCAGTCCTTTCCTGGGTCCTGGCACACCTCTGAAACCCCACAATAACAACTGGCTACCTGCTGCTGTCCTGGCCTATCTGCAACCTCACAATAACACACCCATGACTCATCTCACCTCCTGCATAACCCTGCAGTAATAAATTGGTGTTTTCACTCATCCCAGCCCTCCCAAGCAACTCTACAAGAATGGATTTTGGGAGAGGTGGAGGCCATGTTTGGGGTAAGTGTGCATAGCCCATCACCTGCACTAGTTCCTGGCTACACTGCAGGTGCTGCACTCAGTTGTGGTTGAGCCTCATCACCCAAGAAGTGGCACAGTACAGTACATCTACTCATGGCCTGGGCTGCCACCTCACCAGCCACATGTGATTCAATCTGTCCCACCTGCGCTACAACAGCTGTGAAAAAGCTGGAATTGGAGATGTCCTCATCTGATCTCACGTGGTCTCTCAGGTGCTTTGCAGGAGGGGTCTGGTCCCCACCTGCCTTCTCACATCTGCACTTAGATAGTGGCTTAAGTGGATTTTGGGAGCCTCCCCATGCCACTCTGCACTCCACAGTCTGTGTAATGACTAGCATCTTGCAGGATCATCCCTTCTCGAAGGAGAGGAGCTGGGTGGGCTGTAGCAAGCATTTGGCCCTGGATTGTCCACTAGGAGCAGACCCTGAGCTTTCCCCAGCATTTCGTGGTGCTCACCTGGTGCCGGGGGCTGGGCTACTTGGCGCCAGTTCTGGTGAGGACCCACACCCTGCTCTTTCCCCTGCTGTAGTGCTACAGAGTCAGGCTGAGCTGTGGATCTGGGGAATCCCCCAGGTCCACAGGGCTGTGGCCACCCATTAGGTTTGGAAGCAAGAAGAGCTTGATTTGGAGGGGTATCTGTGCAGGGGGTTGGAGCCTACAGACACCCCACTGGGGTGCTGGCACAGGGGATATAGTGGGGGTCTGGGGCATGACGGGACACAAGCTCTGAGCAGAGCTAGTAAGTTGCAATGTTGGGTGAAGAAGGAGCAGATTTGTCAGGGATGATGTGGAGTATGCCATGTGAACAGGGTGCTTGGTGGAGCTGCAGGCACCTTGGAGTCCTTGCAGCAGGACTTCTTTGTACCTCCTTGGCAAAATGAATGAGACCGGCACACTGTGCAGCTCTGATGACATTGCAGCTCTTCACCTGCTCCATCCTTGGGCTCTGACAAGGGCTTCAATGCAACTCCCAGCTCCTCCATTCTGCTGTGCTGGAGGAGTTTATGAAAGGACATGTCTTAGGCTGCCTGCAGCATCTTGTCTAGCATCTGGTCCCCATCTCAGCTTGTCATAAGGGCTGAAACTGGGACACAGGGTCTGTCTTCCCTCTCCCTCTTCTCTGAGCAGAGATCAGGTCAGAGAGGGAGCTTTCAGTTCTTGTCCAGACTTGGACGCACAGGCAGATGTCTGGGTGGTATAGTACACTATCACAAACCCATAAAGGACCTGCTGAACTGGGGTCACACAAGCTATGCATTGCTATACCTTCCAGTCCACAGTTTTGTCTGACTTGCTGCAGGTATCTGCTGAAAGATGCTCTGAGGTCTTTGCTGGGAAAAAGCAGCAATATCCATGAACTGGGCTCCCACTTGCTGAACTGGTTGAGGGGATTGAGAGGTTTGGGATTGGAAGCTTGAGAGTTGGGATGTGCTCAGACTTTAAGTGTGTCATGCTGGTGTGCAGGTGCTGTGTCATGATGACATGCTGAGGAATAGGCATGCCAGTCCTCAGTCACACTGGATGAGTTATCACTTGCTGGATTGCTCCCTGGATGGTACGAGTGAAACAGATAGGCAGATCAAAGGGGATTGTGGGGACTGGAGATGAGCATATCTGGCTGTGGTGGCCACAGGGTGTCTCTTCCAGTGCAGGGCTAGCTGGTGGCATGGAGCCTCTCCTGACCCAGTGTCCACTTCAGTACTGCCTGGCTGAGGATAATTCATAACCATGCAGCCAGAGCATGGATGGGGCTGAGGTAACTACGAAGTGCACACATACACAGGGGCCAGCCTCAGTGACTGTCCCTGACATCCCAGAGGCATAGGTGACTGTTCCAGAGATTCAGGTCCCTCTGAGTGCATGGTATTGTCGGGCAATGGGACTGCGGCCATCAGCACCAATCTTTCTGCCTTGCATGGGACCTGTCCTGTGAAACCACCTGCTCAGTGGCTTCATTCACACTGGCTTGGCATGTGGCCAGGCTCTGGCTGATGTGCTGTGGGCATGGCCCTGTTTGAAGTGCAGGCTTGTTGCATGTTTAACCTGGCCAGCCTGAGGTGTACAGGAAACCAGAATGTTCTGCTCCCTGGCTCTCTATTTGTTATGGTCAAAGCTCCAGCTGCCCACACTGCTGAAAAAGAAGGCAGCAAAAATACCAAGAGTGGCAGCATAGCTCCTTCTCTGCTCTAATTCACACAGTCCTGCGGTTGAGAGCAGTCTTGTCCTGGTGAAGGGTGGCAGGATGCTCAGTGCCATGCAGTGGTTGTCCTGTCTGAAAGCAGTGTGGCTCTTCCCAGATGTTTTCAGCCACAACTTATCAGGAGAAATTGCTGATGGACACCCAGTCTGATACCATGCCACATTCATTACCCGTGCTGGCACCTGGGTATCACAGGCTGGTTGCATCTTCCTTGTATTTTCACCCGTGCTCTGCAATTCAGCAGAGCCCTAGGTCTCTGTGGCTGCATCTGTGTTCCAGAGTTTTCTCTTCATCCGGCTCCATCACCCCTGGAAGGGAGGCACAGAGGTGTGGCATTACAGCCCAGTTTGCTGTGTGAAAGAGACAGCCCGGCTTCCACCTGAATGTGTAGAACCTGGGTCTCACTAACTCCTTGGGCTTTTGGGACCCCAGTTGTTTTTTGCCTGTGGCCAGCAGCTCCACACAGCCTGCTCAAGCCCTGCTGCCATGGCATGTCCTCATCCTGGAGAGGACATCATGGTAGTGACATGGTTTCTTTAAGGATGAGTTTTAAAGATTGGAGGCTGCTAAGAACTGTGAATCCCTCCCTATGGGGTTGAGTTCAGGATCCTGCATGGAGTCTTGAGCCACTCCAGCTGTTCTCCACCACTGCACACTGCAAGCACCTGGGCATCAGCATGAAAAGCACTGCATGCTGCAAGACACAGGCAAACTCACAGCTGAGGAAGTGAAGCAAGAGAGAGGCCACATTTTGCACATAGCTATTTATAGGGGCTGCACTTCTGCCAGGACTTGACTGACAGCAGCAAGGGCTGGACTAGCATTTAGGGAGCTATGCCCAAAACCACCAGCCAGAAACCTGGGGACATGAGATGAAACCTCTTAGTGCTCAGAGGGTTCCTGATCTCTGTGGAGTCACATGTCTTACTAGGTTGCCTTGCTATTGAAGGTAGAAAGCACTAGAGAGCTGAAAAACAAGGGGAGGCAAGCCAGCTGCTATAACCCAGGATGATGTAGCAGCTTTCCTCCTGAAGCAGGCAGTCAGGTGGTGGACCCCACCATGAAGGACTAAGCACTTGGTCTTACATCATTGACAGGGTGGTTTGAGTCACAGAGAGTTGTATCAGTGGAGGGCACAGAGAGCTACCTGTAGGGAGAATTTTTGGAGCTTGATTCTAGTTTTGTTGTGTTTAGGCATCTCAAGTATCTGAGTTTTCCATCAAAAGAATGTCCAGGCAGGGTTGCATTGAATGACTATGACAATATTTAAGTCTGACTTTCTGAAGACATGACATTTATAGAACAAGATAGTGAGGAAAAAAACCAACCAACCCATCCAAACAACAAAATTCCAAGCCCCCTCCAAAAAAAACACCAAAGAAGTGGAACATGAGATTTTATTTACAAAGGAAAAACTGAAATACTTCCATCCAGACACTATAGGATACCGCCTCTCCTCTGCTCTGTTATGAAGGGTGGATTTCTCTCCTGGTAATGGGCAGCATGCCCTGGTGCCAGTCTTCAGCAGCTGGCTGTTGCCTGTAGAGCACTGCCTGGGTAGTGCACAAGGAGACCCTGCCCATGGATGAAGCTCAGCTGCTTCCCAAAGCCACCAGTGACTTACAGGATGGCTTTTGATTGTTCATATTGAGTGATACATCTCTCATGAACCTATTTCTCAGTCTCGTGGTAGAATAACTCTCCACTTCCCCAGCAAATCTCAGCAGAGCAGAAGTGATCTTTCTAGGTCTCTTCCAACCCCTAACATTCTATGATTCTATGATGCTGCTATTCCTGTGATACTCACCTTCTCCAGCTGGAGATGCTTCTGCTATACCATGTGAATCAGCTCTTCTGTTGTCCCAGGCCTGCTTCTGGCTGTTGGCAGGGGCTTTCCAGAGTGGTCTCCTTGACATCCCCCCCAGCTGGTGTAAAATCAGAGGGAAGTCATCAAGCCATCGCTGGGACCTGCTGCCAGCTATGAATTAGGGCAGAATGTAATTTCTTATGCTCATGCTCCTGGATGTTGCTTTGGTGGTGGCCCACATGTGATGGGAAAGAGCTTTACATTGACGTGAAAAGCCCCATTGCTTCTGCCCCTGTGAGCCCAAATCCATACAGAATCACAGCATCATTAAGCTTAGAAGAGACCTCTATAATCATAAAGTCTAACTATCTATCTATCACCACCTTGCCACTCTGGGTGATGTTGCAGCTTAGAGCTGAGCTGGGAATAGAGGCATGGTGGGGAGACAGAGCACAGTGCTCAGCTTGGTCCATCCCGATGGCCTCTTTGCTCCATCACAGAGTGACGTTGCTGAAGAAGGGGGGATTACCTTGGGGATGGACATGGGTCCAATGTATGCACAACCTCGGGGAGAGCAGCAGCCCTCAGGCTGGACCAGAGGTGCTCGGCAAGGGCTGGGAGGCTGCAAGAGGAAGCAGCAGCAGCATTCCCCACCGAGGGTCAGGCTGCAGGCAGCCTTCCCGGCTCCGCTGCTCGAGCTGCGGCTGCCCTCTCCTGGCTGCAAAACAGGGTTGAGCTTCGCTGCTCCTTTCTCCACGCCACAGCACCAAAAGTTCCCAACAACTCCACCTCATCAAACAGGAGTCCGCTGGGAAGTATGTGACCCCTCTTTCACTGCTGCTGAGAAAGTCATGACAGGGATAAGGACAGTATTAGACTTCAAATCCCCCAAAGCTGCCCTTCCCTCCTTGGTGACATAAAGGCCTGTGATATCTAACTTCAGGGATGTCATGGTGACTTGTTCTACAGCAGGTGATAAGGACACCTTTCCTCCATGCTCCAAGTCTCCTAGGTCCCTGGTGCTCAGAGTCTTTGCCCATTGCAGTGAGACCCTGAACTAGCTAGAGCTTTGGGGATATATGTTTGGAGTTTTTTCTCCAAGCAAAAAAATACTTTGAGAAGCCAAGCTTTGGAAGGAAAAAAACTATTATGGGAAGGGCAGCGTTGCTGCTGTGTGGGATGTTGCACATGACAGCCCTCATCCTGGGCAAGGCAGACACATGCCTGGGTTCAGCAGGCATCACGGGATGTTTCTGTGAGACATAGGTTTCCTGAGAGGGCCCAAGTCAGAATTACTGAATCATAGAACTGTAGAATTGTTACGGGTGGAAGGGGTCTTTAAAGGTCATCTAGTCCAACACTGCTGCAGTAAGCAGGGACATATTCCACTAGATCAGGTTGGTCAGATTACTGGGAGTCCTGTACAATCTGACCAGGGATGAGGTGTCTACCATCTCTCTAGGCACAGCCTCTGTGTAAAAATGTCTATTCTGAATGTCCCTTCTTTTAGTTTAAAACCATTGCCCCTTGTCCTGTAGCAACAGACCTTCCTAAAAAGACTGTCCCATCTTTCTCATGGGTGCCCTTTAAGTGATGAAAGACTATAAATAAGGTCTTCCTGGAGCCTTCTCTTCTCCAGGCTGAACAACCCCAACTCTCTCAGCAAGTTCTCATAGAAGAGATGTTCCATCCCTCTGATCACTTTTGTGGCCCTCCTCTGGACTCACTCCCACAGGCCCATGTCCTTCTTGTGCTGAGGACTCCAGAGCTGGACACAGTACTCCAAGCGAGGTCTCAGTGGAGAGGAGTAGAGAAGCAGAATCGCCTCGCTTGACTTGCTGGCCACGCTTCTTTTCATGTAGCTCAGGATATCGTTGGTCTTCTGGACTGTGAGAGCACATGGCTGGCTTATGTCCAGCTTTTCATCCCTCAATATCCCATGTCCTTCTCTGCAGGGCTGCTGTCTATCTCTTCATCCCCCAGCCTGTATTGATACTGAGTATCTCCCTGACCCACGTGCAGAAGAACTTTGCACTTGGCTTTGTTGATTCTCAGGAGTTTCATATGAACTTACCTCTCAAGCTTGTCTAGGTCCTTCTTGATGGCATTCTGCTCCTCGGGTGTGTCAACTGCACCATTCAACTTGGTGTCATTCACAAACTTGCTGAAAGTACACTCAACCACATTGTCAGTGTAATTGATGAAGATATTAAATAATACTGGTCTGAGTACAGATTTCTGAGGGGAACCACTTGTCACTGCTACCACATCCCCATTCACAACTTGACCAGAGTTTGGAATTTTGTAGGCACATCCTCCAAGGATGATGCTTCCAGGCAATAGCTTTCCAGCCTGGAAAAAGGCAAAAGCATCCAGTTTCTGAGCTGGTGCTGGTCCATGCTGCTCCAAGCAGAGCAGAGCACCTACAAGGGAAGGAACAGTGCAATTCAGTGCATATGCTGTTATGACAGAGGGTTGCGAGAAGATGGACCTTCAACTAAGAGGCATCAGGGAAAATGAGGACCTGGCAATTAATTGCAATCATCCCTTGATTAGGGGCAGGTTTTTATGGAAAACATCCCATTCATACAGAAAAGAAGGGAGCAACAGCCAACCCTGCACCAGGGAGAGTGGAAATTTAGGTGAGACATCAGGGAAAGCTGATGTTACCTTAAGCATGGCTGGATTCCTCAGCCCCTTGGTGAAAAAAGATCTGCGGAGCAGTGGGTGCCATTCATGGGGGCATGAGCAGCATGGCGGGTGGGTGCACAGGGAGGAGTGAAGCCATAGGGAAGCTGGAGAGGTCTGTGAGTACAAAACGATGGATTTATGCTTTCTGCCATAAATGCTGTATCTCCAGTGAGTCCCTGGGATTCACTGTATAGATGAGCTATAACTCATTGCTGGATGCTAATTTTGGCCTCTTTCTTAGGATGAGGATGTGTCCTGGTTTGGGCTGGAGCAAAATTAATTCTGCTAAGATGGTATTGCTTCTAGCCAGGGTTCCTTTAAAAGTGACTGTATTCCTCTGAAAGCTGGCAGTATGTTTTGAGAACATATTATCGTCTTCTAATAGCCTAAGCCTGAATGTTTGGGTTACATTGGAATGTCAACTTTTGTGTTGCTTTGCTGAGAATTCAGGGGGTGTGCAGGGTGAGAGCGTACACCTATAGGAAGGAGACAGGCAAGGCAGGTGACCCCAAACTGACCAACTGAGTATTCCATTTCATACACATCATGCTCGGTATAAAGTTAGGGGACCTGTCCCCCCTTCGCTCTCTTTCTTCTTCACCTCTCTGGCAGCCCTGCTTGGCACCCTAGCTTTGCTGCTTCCACGCTTCTGAGTCCAGGCCTCCGGGGTCCAGCTTCCTCCCTTTCTCCCCCCGCCCCACCGGGGGAGTTCGGCTGCAGTAATATAGCAACTGGGAGGGAAGGTGGGAGGTTTGGATCTTGGTGCTGGCTCNGGAGTTCGGCTGCGGTAATATAGCAACCGGGAGGGAAGGTGGGAGGTTTGGATCTTGGTGCTGGCTCTGTATCCATGCTTTTATATATTTGCCTCTGCCATTATTTTCTATTAAAATAGTTAAACTTATTTAGCCTTTTTTCCAATCCACAAGTCTCGTTATTTCATCCAAACCATAACAGGATGAGAGGGTTGTGCGGGACAGGGGAAATATCCTTCATCATGGGATGTCTCTGGACCTTATTAAAGGTCTGTG
>VWZO01003046.1:0-25259 GCA_013396975.1 Bucco capensis | reverse complement strand
GTCTCAATTCCTGCCACAGATAATGGCTCTGATTCAGCTAGAGGTGTCCCTGCTCCAGCTGCACATGTCCCTGCTCCAGCTGCAGGTGTCCCTGCTCCAGCTGCAGGTGTTCCTGTCCCACCTGCAGATGTCCCTGCCCCAGCTGCAGATGTCCCTGCTCTAGCTAGAAGTGTCTGCCCTGGAGATGATGCTGGAAGGCTCCCAAAAACCCATTTGGAATCTCCTCCCTCCGAGCTGCTTCCTCCTCCTCCTGCTCACCTTCCTCCCGCAGATCCAGAGCCTCCACAGTCTGCTGGATGGGGATGGCTCTCTCATGCTTGTAGCAGACCCTGCTCAGTGTGCCACCATCCTCCTCCTCCTTGGCCATCTCGGGGTCCTCCTGCTGGGGACATCAGCCATGAGAAGGACAAGCAGCCTCCTGCCTCCCTTTTTGGGAGAGCCCAACCACTCCTCAGCCCAGAATTGCTTGGATTTCAGCTCCCAACCCAAACATTCAAGTGTGTTGTAGTACTATGCTGAGCCCCTAAGGTCTTGCTTCATTCCTAACAAAAAAGNGAGAGGAGACCTCAGCAATGCTTAGAAAGATGGGAAGGGTGAGTGTGAGGAGGAGAGAGCCAGGCTCTGCTCCATGGCATCCAATGGTAGGACAAGAGGCAATGGGAGCAAGTTGGAGCACAGGAGGTTTAGGATTAAGCTGAGGAGAAACTTGTTTGCAGTTCAGGTGCCAGAGCACTGGCCCAGGCTGCCCAGGAGCCTGTGGAGTCTCCTTGTCTGGAGCCATTGCAGAGCTGCCTGGACACATTGCTGTGTGAGCTGCTCTAGGTGCTCCTGCTCTGGCAGGGGGGTTGCACTAGATGAGCTTTCCAGGGCCATTCCAACCCCTAACATTCTGGGATCCTGTGATCCATGAAGGAGCCAAGGTAGGAGCAAGGCCTCCCCCTCCTCACCCTCAGCATGTCCTGGTGCCTCTGCTGCAGCTGCAGACACTTGCAGGGAGGGAAGATTTTCTCCACCAGCTTCTTGATGGTGAAGTAATCAACTGTCTCTGCGTGGATGTGGCGCCGCAGCTCGTGCAGATCCTCACCCTGGGGAGAAGAGCCCAAAACTGAGGCAAAACACACAGGATTCAGGCAAAACCTCCCGAAAGGGGGGAAAAACCTCCTCAAAACTAAGGGGAAACCTTCTCAAAAGGTAGGGGAAAGCTCTAAAGGGAGGGGAAACCTTTCCAAAAATGGAGGGTAAACCTCCTCCAAATAGAGGGGAATACCTCTTCCAAATAGAGGGAAAACCCTCAAAATGGAGGGAAAATTCCCCAAATTAGGGCAGACCTCCTCCAAACGGAGGGAAAAACCTCTTCCAAACGGAGGGAAAAACCTCCTCCAAACGGAGGGAAAAACCTCCTCCAAACGGAGGGAAAAACCTCCTCCAAACGGAGGGAAAAACCTCCTCCAAACGGAGGGAAAAACCTCCTCCAAACGGAGGGAAAAACCTCCTCCAAACGGAGGGAAAAACCTCCTCCAAATGGAGGGAAAACCTCCTCCAAATGGAGGGAACCCCTCCCAAATTAGGGAAAACCTCCTCCAAATTGAGGGAGAACCTCCTCCAAACGGAGGGAAAACCTCCTCCCAACGGAGGGAAAACCTCCTCCCAATAGAGGGAAAAACCTCAAAAGGGACAGAAAGCCTCCTGAAAATGAAGGGAAAACCTCCAAACAGAGGGAAAAAACTCCCAAATTAAAGAAAACCTCCTCCAAATGGAGGGAAAACCTCCTCCAAATAGAGGGAAAAGCTCCCAAATTAGGGAACCCCTCCTCCCACTGGAAGCACAGCCCTCGTGCAGGCTGAGGCCGAGCGCTGAGCCTTACCTGTGGCTGCAGGAAGAGGTGGCAGTGAGCTGCCTGCCCATCCCTCCCTGCTCTCCCAATCTCCTGCACGTAGCTCTCAAAGTTCTTGGGCATGTTGTAGTGGATCACCCCTCGGATATCAGCCTTATCCAGGCCCATTCCAAAGGCCACAGTGGCCACGAGCAGGGGCAGCTGGCCACTCATGAAACGCTGCTGCACCCGGCGCCGCGCTGCAGGGCACAGCCCAGCGTGGTAAGCATCTGCCAGCCAGCTCACAGCATGCTGCTTGCCTGCAAGGAAGAAAGAGCATGCATGGCCCACAGGCTGCTGCAGCAATGCAACAGCTTCCGCAGGGAATGCTGACAGCATGCCAGAAGGAGCTGCACAAGGCTTTTGGATATACAGTGGGATTGGGTTGTTCTGTGTGTAGAGAGGAGGGGGAGTTGATGGTTGTGATCTAGTTGGAGGTGTCCCTGCTCCAGCTGCAGATGTCCCTGCTCCAGCTGCAGATGTCCCTGCTCCAGCTGCAGATGCTCCCTGCCCCAGCTGCAGATGCTCCCTGCCCCAGCTGCACATGTCCCTGCCCCAGCTGCAGCAAGGTTGGACTAGATGACCATGACCCAAACCATTCCATCACTCCCACAGGGAAAACCCAACCACTAACTAACTCAAGGACAGAAAGGAGCAGCTCATCCCCCTGGGATTCTCCATTCCAGAGTGGATTCAGCCCATGGATCATTTCGGGGCTCACCTGGAGCTGCTTACCTGCTGTCCTCTTTGCTGGGGCAGCACGCTGGCCCCTGCAGCGCTGCAGCAGCGTCCCCTGCAGGCAGGTGCGGAGCATTGCAGCCAGCCGCTCTGTCTCCTCCCGCCGCGTGCAGTAGATGAGGATGGAGCCCAGGGCCCCAAAACGTTCACCCTGCAGCAGGGACAGGAGGGCCTGGGGACACAGAGACAGGGCAATGAGTCTCCACAAGGCTTAGGAATTGTCTCTCCTGCAAGATTCCCCTGGATTCTAGTGTGACAGGGAGAAAGCTGATGGCTTGACAGAATTGTTCTGCTTGGAAATGACCTTAAAGGTCATCAAGTTCAACTATCAAACATTGCTAGGGCACTACTCACCCCAGACCCTCAGCACCACATCCCTACACTTCCCAACCCCTCCAGCCATGGAGACTCCAGCCCTGCCCTGGGCAGACTCTTCCAGGCTTTCCCAACCCTTGCCAACAACAAATTCTTCCTCCTCCCCAACCTGAAGCTGCCCTGGGGCAACTGGAGGCTGTTTCCTCTTCTCCCATGCCTTGTTCCTTGGCAGCAGAGCCCAAGCCCCAGCTGGCTCCAAGCTCCTCTCAGCACAGAGCCACAAGCTCTCCCCTGAGCCTCCTCTTCTCCATGCTAACCAACCCCAGTGCCCTCAGCTGCTCCTCAGCAGCTCCAGAGCCTTCCCCAGCTTCCTTGCCCTTCTCTGGACACACTCCAGCAGCTCCATGTCCTTGTGGGAGGGAGTGAGGAGCCCAAAGCTGAGCCCAGCATCCCAGCTGTGGCCTCTCCAGGAGGACAATCCCTGCCCTAATCCTGCTGATCCAGGGCAGGATGTTCATGGTCTCCTTGGGCACTCTGCTCCTCATCTCCAGCTGCTGGTGACCAACACCTCCAGCTCCTTTTCCCCCAGCATCTCTGCCCCAAGCCTGGAGCCTTCCAGGGTTTGGTGTGAGCCAAGGGCAGCACTCAGCTCTTAGCCTTGTTGAACCTCATCCCATGGATCCAGCCTGGCTAGATCCTTCTGGAGATCCTGCTAGCCTCCAGCAGATCAGCAGTGCCCCAAACGGTGTCACCTCCAACCCTCCATCTCCTTATCCAGCTCATTGACAGATGAAAGATAACATTCCCAAAGCTGATCCCTGGGGATATTCAGCTCCATGCTTATCCCTACCTGGTCCCTGTCCCTGTCCATGGAGACGGAGAGGTGGAGGTTGGCAGGCAGGGTGCAGGAGCGCAGGGGCAGCCCCTGGGCTGTGCTGATGCCCAGGTGCTGTGCCACATCCTGTGCTGTGGCCAGCGTGGCTGTGGCTGTCAGGCCCAGGAAGCACTGCACACCCAGCACATCCCGGAGCACCTGCAGCAAAGCCAGACAAAGCATGGCTGGGAAAGAGCTGGCAGAGCAGGGAGGCTAACTGGCCACTCAACACTCCCACATCATCGAGTCCAATCATCACCCAGCACTGCTAGGGCACCACATCCCCACACTTCCCAACCCCTCCAGCCATGGAGACTCCAGCACTGCCCTGGGCAGACTCTTCCAGGCTTTGCCAACAACAAATTCTTCCTCCTGGCCAAGCTGAACCTGCCCTGGGGCAACTGGAGGCTGTTTCCTCTTCTCCCATGCCTTGTTCCTTGGCAGCAGAGCCCAAGCCCCAGCTGGCTCCAAGCTCCTCTCAGCACAGAGCCACAAGCTCTCCCCTGAGCCTCCTCTTCTCCATGCTAACCAACCCCAGTGCCCTCAGCTGCTCCTCAGCACACTTGTGCTCCAGAGCCTTCCCCAGTTTCCTTGCCCTTCTCTGCACACACTCCAGCAGCTCCATGTCCTTCTGGGAGGGAGTGAGGAGCCCAAAGCTGAGCCCAGGAGGAGCAAAGATCAGTAGGAAGAGGAGAAAAAGCAGCAGGCTGCTGCCTTCCCTTCCCCAGCCTCTGGCTGGAGCTGGGAATTGCAGCCCACCTTGCAGAGCCTCAGGTAGCAAGGCCTGAAGTTGTGGGACCACTGGGAGAGGCAATGAGCTTCGTCGATGCAGGCAAAGGCCACAGGAGGCAAGCCATGGGCAGAGGGCAGGCAACTGGAGCCTGAGCCACTGCCACCAACCAGAGCCTCAGGAGAGAGCAGCAGCACCTGCACCTGGCCCTGCCTCACCTGGTGGAACAGCAAGACAAGAGGAGAAATGAGGCTTCATGGCACTGCCAGCAGCCTGCTGCTTCTCCCTGGACATCTGGGAGCTCTCACCTTCTCCATGGCTGCTTCCCGTTGGGCTTTGGGCATGCTGGAGTGGACACAAGTGGCCTTCAGGCATGGTGGCAACCCTGAGACCTGCAAGGGATGGCTCTGGTGAGCACCTCCCCTCTTTTGGCTGGCTTGGGATGGGAGAACTGGGAGATCCAAGCCTTACCTGGTCATCCATGAGGGATACCAGTGGGGATACCACCAAGGTGATGCACCTGGAGTGCTTGTGGTAGAGGTAGGCAGGGAGCTGGTAGCAGAGGGACTTGCCCATCCCTGTTGGTAACACCACCAGTGTGGACAAGCCTGGGGGGACAAAGGGTTGGGGACAGCTCAGGCACCTCGTGCAGAGCCCAAAGGCCATGGAGGAAGGGTGGGGGAGGTCACCAAGGCCACCTGAGAGGATCCTCATGATGGCCATCTCCTGGCCTGGGCGGAAGGAGCTGTAGCCCAGAGCCTTCAGAGCATCAAACACCTCATCTGGGGTCTCTGTGGGGACAAGGACAGTGTCAGGAGGGGAAAAGAGAGGACAAAATCCCCCTGGACATGCTCCCAGAGCCTCACCTCCCACCATGCTTGGATCATAGAGAGGTTCCACGGGTGGGGGGGGAGCAGGAGGCTCGTATGTTGGTCTCCTCACATCCAGGAAAGCTGAGGCCTGCTCACCACTTCTGCTCTCTGCCAGGGAGGAAGGTGGTGGTTGGGAACGTGCAGGATGTGTTTCCCACCAAAAGGAGACATCCCAGCATCTCTGGAACCCTCCTGGGAGGATAAAGATCCCATGGGGAAAAGGAAAGGCTTCCCTTCTTGATGCCAGGCCTCACCCAAGAGATCTTGGCAGGTGCTGTTGGTCTGGCGAGCAACTTCCTCCAGGGTGGGCAGTGGAGCTTCCTCCTCCTCCTCTTCCTTGGCATGCTCACTTTCCACCAGGAGTGCCCCAGGAGCTGTTTCTGCTGGAGGCAATCCCAGCCCTTCTCAAATCCAGGGGAAGGGACTCACCTCATCTTTGCACACAGCATCATCCCAGACAAGCTTGGAGCCAACAGCAGGAAGAAGCCTCAACAAGGCCAAGTGCCCAGGCCCTGCCCTTGGCTCACAGCAACCCCAGCAAGGCTCCAGGCTTGGGGCACAGTGGCTGGAGAGCTAAAGGTGTTGGTCAGCAGGTGGGCAAGGAGGCCACCAGCATCCTGTCCTGGAGCAGCAGGACTAAGGCAGGGATTGTCCTGCTGGAGAGGCCACAGCTGGAATGCTGAGCTCAGCCTGGGGCTCCTCACTCCCTCCCAGAAGGACATGGAGCTGCTGGAGTGTGGCCAGAGAAGGGTAAGGAATATAGGGAAGGCTCTGGAGCTGCTGAGGAGCAGCTGAGGGCACTGGGGTTGGTTAGCATGGAGAAGAGGAGGCTCAGGGGAGAGCTTGTGGCTCTGTGCTGAGAGGAGCTTGGAGCCAGCTGGGGCTTGGGCTCTGCTGCCAAGGAACAAGGCATGGGAGAAGAGGAAACAGCCTCCAGTTGCCCCAGGGCAGCTTCAGCTTGGCCAGGAGGAAGAATTTGTTGTTGGCAAAGGTTGGGAAAGCCTGGAAGAGTGTGCCCAGGGCAGGGCTGGAGTCTCCATAGCTGGAGGGGCTGGAGATGTGGAGCTGAGGACATGGCTCAGTGGTGAGCTGGCAGTGCTAGGTTGATGATCTGAGAGATCTTTTCCAACCTCCTGATTCCCTGAGGTGGGGAAGCTTTCCCTGCCTCCAGCCTCTCCTCCAGCATGGCCACGGCCAAGCCAAGGCTGGCAGCTGGTGGCCTGGGGCCCATGGAGCCTTACCTTGGCCCTGACAGGCTGAGGCCCAGTGCCCCTTCCTGCCACACCTGAAGCACACATCAGAGCTCTGGTTGAGGAACTTGGCTTTCTTCTGCCACTTCTGCTTCCAGACCTGTGGGAGAGATGTTTGGGATTAAAGATTTCCTCCTCGTTTTGGGGCAGAGCTGAAGGTGAAAAGGCTGAGGAGGGAGCTGTTAATCCTGGTGGTGTGGCAGAGGAAGGAGGGAGCAGAAATAAAGGTGGAGGTTAAAGATAAGAGAGGGGAAAGGGAAAGGGAGAGGGAAAGAAGACAAGACAAAGGTAAGAAAGGGAAAATGAAATCAAAGAGGGGGAAGAGAGAAGGGAGGGGAAAAGAGAGAAGGGAGGGGAAAAGAGAGAAGGGAGGGAAAAAGAGAGAAGGGAGGGAAAAAGAGAGAAGGGAGGGAAAAAGAGAGAAGGGAGGGAAAAAGAGAGAAGGGAGGGAAAAAGAGAGAAGGGAGGGAAAAAGAGAGAAGGGAGGGGAAAAGAGAGAAGGGAGGGAAAAAGAGAGAAGGGAGGGAAAAAGAGAGAAGGGAGGGAAAAAGAGAGAAGGGAGGGAATATTAAAGGAAACCAAAAAAGAAAGAGGAAGAGAAACAAAAACAATGGAGAAGAATGGAAATGAAAAGGGAGGGCAGAAGGGGGCCCAGGGAGGGCATAAGGAGGCCTGGGGAGGGCATAAGGAGGCCCAGGGAGGGCAGAGGCCAGGCCTGTACCTGTCTCCTGAGGCGCTGGCCCCGCGGGGCACAGCCATGCACGTGTGTTCTCCTGCGCAGGTTCAGCCTGATGAAGTTGCCCTGGCTCTGCTGAGGAGCTCTGTGGGGACACAGAGGGTGCCCAGGAAGCCCCCTGCCCACCTCTGGGTGCCCACCCTGCCCCCTGCCCACCTCTGGGTGCCCACCCTGCCTCCTGCCCCCCTCTGGGTGCCCACCCTGCCCCCTGCCCACCTCTGGGTGCCCACCCTGCCCCCTGGCACCCCCCAAAGAGCTTGGAGGGAAGGCAACTCCACATCTTCCATCCCCAAGACGTGAGCAGAGATGCTCAGGGGGGAGGTGAAAAGAAGATCTAACAAAATCAGGCTAAAAACTCCCCCACGTGTGTTCCTTCCCCACAGAATAAGACAAAAAAGGAGGATTTAGGGCAAAAGCAGCTTGTTATTTAGCACATTGGCCTCTTGGCAGGACCTACCTGGCAGTGCTGGCTCTGTGGGTAGCTCTGGGCTGCTTCTTCTTCCTCTTCTCCTCCTCCTCCTCCTCCAGCTCTCCCAGGATGTTTTCTGAGGGATCTGACCCCTTCCAGCATTCCCTCTGGGTTGTTGCCTGCTCTTCCTCCTCCTCCTCTTCCTCCTTGCTCCCTTTCAGCTCACTGGCAGCACCAAAGCCTTGCTCAGTGGAGCCTTGGTGGCATCTCTGGAGCTTTGCTGGAGTTGTTGTGTCACCTCCACCATCTCCACGTGGCCTTTTCCTGCCTGCTTCTCTCCCCAGCTCCCTCTCCTGCTCCAGGGGAGTTGCTCTGTCCTCTCCTTGCACTGCCATCCCTTTGTCCCCAGTTGGTGTCCCCTGGCACCTCTGCAGCCAGGCAGGATCCAGGGAGCTCAGTCTCTGTGCCACTGTCTGCTTCAGCTGCTGGAATTTGTTGGGAGCTGGCCCTGGAGGAGGCCTCGGGCCTGCTGGGAGGATGCTGGGAGCCAGGCCTGACACTGAGGGAGGGAGGAGGAGGAGCTCCCCACACTCAGCTCCCTCGCTCCTGGAAGGCACTGAGGAGGAAGCTTTGTCACCTGTCCCCAAAGCTGGCTGAAGTTTGGGGACACTTGGGGTTCTCCTAGGAGTTGGGGTCCTCCTTGGGGTCAAGGGTGGCTCCTGGAGGGGGAGGGAGGGTAAAAAGGGGTCAGGTCATCCTTGGGATGTCCACATCCCTCCAGCCTCCACAGCAAACCTGATCGTTGCTGGGGTTTGGGGTGCTCCCTACCCCTAGCTAACAGTGGGGGGGCTCTGGGGTGCAGTTTTGGGGAGGCTTAGGGAGGAGGGGGCTGTGGTTTTGGGGGGCTCAGATAGGAGGGGGCTGTGATTTGGGGGGCTGGAACAGGAAGGGAATGATTTCAGGGGGCTCTGGCAGGACAGGGGTATGATTTGGGGAGGCTGGGGCAGGAGGGGAATGATTTTGGGGGGCTGGGGCAGGAGTGGAATGATTTTGAGGGTGCTCTGGTAGGAAGGGAATTATTTGGGGGCAGATCTAGCAGGAGAAGGCCATGATTTTGGGGGGCTTAGGCAGGAGTGGAATGATTTTGGGTGGTCTCTAGCAGAAGAGATCTGGGGTTTGGGGGTTTTGGGCAGGAGGGAAATGATTTGGGGGGGCTCTGGCAGGAGGAAAGGGCAAAAGGGTCATGAAGAGCTTGAGAAGAAGCTCCTCTTGGAGCAGATTCCAGTCAGGCCTGACCTTGCCAGCAGCTCCCAGCTTGGATTTGAGCTTCATCCCATAGTACTGAGCCAAGGATTTGGGCTCCACGTGGCCAGGGTGGCTTGGCCTGGGAGCTTTGGGTTGTCTGTTCAGGTGTGCACCCCAAAAACCAGAGTCTGGCACCTGCAACCACACCAGAAACAGGGAAATTCAACCCAGAAAATCCCCCAAAAGCTGTGAAATCCCAACCTGTGCACCCCAAAACTTGCTAAATCCAAACCTTGGCATCCCCAAATTGCTCAATCTGAGCTTTGAAACCCTCAAATCTGTTTTATTTGAGCTTTTCCATCCTGAAACCTGCAGAATCTGAAGCTTTGTATGCCCAAAACCTCTTACAGCTGAACTTTTAAATCCCCAAACCTGGTTAAATCCAAAGCTTTATATCCTCAAACTGTTTCATCTGCACCTTTACATCCCAAATCCTGTTAAATCCAAACCAGTGCATTCCCAAACCTGTTAAATCTCAACCTTTATATCCCAAGAACCTGATAAATCCAAGCTTTTTCATCCCCAAACCTGTCAAATCTCAACCTTTATATCCCAAGCCTTGTTAAATCCAAACCTTTACATCCCAAATCCTGTTAAATCCAAACCAGTGCATTCCCAAACCTGTTAAATCTCAACCTTTATATCCCAAGAACCTGATAAATCCAAACTTTTTAATCCCCAAACCTGTTAAATCTTAACCTTTACATTCCAAACCTTGTTAAATCCCAAACCTTTACATCCCAAACCTTGTTAAATCCCAAACCTTTACATCCCCAAACTTGTTAAATCCAAACCTTTGCATCCCAAATCCTGTTAAATCCAAGTATTTAGATCCCAAACATGTTAATCCCAAGCCTTTGATGCTCCTGGAGACCAATCCCAAAGGCCAGGAAAGGTTTTTCTCTGGTACCTGCTCTGTTGCTGGGGTCTCCTGGACTTCCAGGCTGCAGGAAGAGCTGTTCCTGGTGGGATCTGGCTCCTCTCTCCTCTGCTTCAGCATCTTGTACTCCCTGTAGAGGTCTGGGATGAGGCATTGAGGTTGGTTGGTGGTGGATCTGGGACTTCCCAGGAAGCTCCAACAAATCCCACACCAGGAATCTTCCATGGATGTCACCAAAGACCTTTCCCAGGAGGTCCAGCCACCCTGAGGATGTCATCCCAACCTCCAGGAACCCCAAAATCCCACCTAGGGTGTGGGAAGACAAGGCAGGAACTCACTTCTGGTGTCCTCTGGAGCCTCCTCAATGTCAGCCTGGAAAAAAAAACACTTTGGGGATCAGGATTTCTGGGTATGGAGCTCAAGTCCTCAAGAGTCTTGGTGTTACGCTTGTCCTGAATCCATCCAGCCCTTTATGGGGAAGCCCTAAGGAAGTGCCCTGTGGAAATGCCTGATGGGGAAGCTTTATGGAAACTCCTTATGGAAAAGCCTCATGGAAATGTGTTATGGAAGTGCCTGATGGAAAGGCCCTGATGGAAGAGCCTGATGGGAAAACCCTTATGGAAATACCTTACAGAAAAGCCTTATGGAAAAGCCCAGTGGAAATGCCTTATGGAAGTGCCTTACAGAAAAGCCTTATGGAAGAACCCTAACGATATACCTTATGGAAAAGCCTTATGGAAAGCCCCGTGGAAATGCCTTATGGAAGTGCCTTATAGAAAAGCCCTAAAGAAATGCCTTATGGAAAATCCCTAAGGAAACGTCCTGTGGAAATGCCTTATGGAAGTGCCTCAGAGCCCACAGCCTGCAGCCTGCCCTGAAGGGTTCCTCGCCCCACTCCCTCCCTTCCCCTTAGCTACCTGGCTGGGCTTCCTCTGCCGCTCCCGGAAGAAATCCGCTTCCCAGCGCTTCAGCAGGGCCTTCACCTCCTGCTGCCGCTCCATGGCCGGGTCGGAGCCTTCCCGGAGGAGGTCCAGGACCGATCCAGAGTGGATGGAACCAAGCGTCCGGACCTCAGGACTGCGGGACAGCGAACTTCCCGCTCGCGCTACACCTCAGCCAATGAGAAGGGAGGAAACGTTGACGGACAGCGGTATAAACCAATGAGCGAGTGAGAAGCGCTGGGCGGTACTGCGGAGCGGCGCTGGGCCCGCCTNGTGAGGAGGAGGCTGGGCTAGGTGGGATATGAGAGGTCGTTTTGGGGGAGGTCTTTGTGAGGAGGGGGCTATGCTGGTCGGGGGCTAGGTATGGGGTCTTGCCCCTTTGGTGGTAATGTTCTATCCTCCTGCCTGTGGTGGGCTGTGGGGATTATGAGGTACCCCTGTAGGACCACCCCTAAGCGTTGGCAGCATGGTCCCAGCCCAGGGAGGTCCTAATGCTCCCCAAAACCTCCCCAGCTCCCTGTCTCCCCATTCCCCACTCCCCACTTTCAGCAGCCACCATGGACTCCTTGGTGTTCCTGTGTGCCCGGAAGGTGGTGAGTGACCACCCTGGTGCCCGCCGTGCCCTGCCCCTCATCCCTGCTGAGCTCTACCCAGCTCTGTTCCGAGCTGCCTTCCTGGATGGACGGACCCTGGCCTTGAGGGACCTGGTGGCTGCATGGCCCTACCCAGTCCTCAGCTTACAGAGGTTACTGGCTCACCTCGAGCACCACCACCGTAAGCAGCACTGCCAGGGCTTCCCCAGGGGGGTCTGTGTCCAAACAGTCATCATAGCCATCGTGGCCCAGCTCCAGCAGGCTCTGGAGGAGCCATGGCATGACACCAGGTGGGTGCCAAACTCCTGCTGGGATGGGAAGGAGCTATTTTTTTCCCCCTTGGAGGGATATTATGGATGTCAGGAGAAGTTTCTTCACTGAAAGGGTTGTTATGTCTTGGTCCAGGCTGCCCAGGAAGGTGGTGGAATCGCCATCCTTGGAGGGGTTGAAGAAGAACATGGTTTAGTGGCATGGTAGTGATAGGTTGATGTTAGACTTGATGATCTTAGAGGTCTCTTTAGGGACATGATTTGGTGGCATGGTTGAACATGATGATCTTTACTCTGCTCTGGTGAGACCTCCTCTGGAATACTGGGTCCAGTTCTGGAGCCCTCAACACAGAAAGGCCATGGAGCTGATGGAGCAGGTGCAGAGGAGGCCACGAGAATGCTCAGGGGCTGCAACACCTCTGCTCTGAGGACAGGCTGAGGGAGCTGGCATTGTTCAGCCTGGAGAAGAGAAGGCTTCAGGGGAGCTACTAGTGACCTTCCAGGACCTAAAGGGAACTTCCAAGAAGGCTGCAGAGGGCCTGTTTGCAAAGGCCTGCAGGGAAAGGACAAGGGGCAATGGTTTGAAATTGGAGAAGAGTAGATTTAGACTGGATTTTGGGGAAAAGTTCCTCCCCATGAGGGTGGTGGAACACTGGCCCAGGTTGCCCAGGGAGGTGGTTGAGTTGCCATCCCTGGAGGCATTGCAGGTGAGGCTTGCCAGGGCTCTGGGCAAGCTGCTCTAGTTGGGGATGTCCCTGGCCACTGCAGGGGGGTTGGACTAGATGAGCTCCAGAGGTCCCTTCCAACCCAAACCAGTCTAGGATTCTAGGATCTTAGAGGTCTCTTTAGGGACATGGCTTGGTGGCATGGTTGGACATGATGATCTCAGAGGTCTCGTGCAACCTTCATGATTCTGTGGCATGGAGATGACCTGGAGCTGCTCCAAGGTGGAAGGAGGTGGCTGTGGGAGGAGAGCAGCCCCGTGGCTGAGGCAGATAGCCAGGTGACCACCGTGGCCACTGTTTCACCAGGCTCTTGTCTTCCCTTCCTCAGCGAGCGACGCTGCTGCCTGCGCCTGGTGGACATGACAGACCTCCAGGACTACGTGGACTCCTGTGGCCCAGAAGGGACAAGCCTTTTGTCCAACACTGTGGCCTTGGCCAAAGCTTGCCTGGAGGTCTCCAAACACCAAAGGCAACACCAGAAACGCGGCTCCAAACGCCACAAAGGTCCTGGTGGGCCTTCAGCTGCTCCACCACCTCTCAGCGTGGAGGTCCGTGCCGACCTCTTTGTCAACTGCACCTGCTTCGGCCTCCTGCGGGAGGCGCTGCGGAGCGGCTCCAGCCTCCGCCTGCGCTGCCGCGACTTGCGCGCCGAGGAGCTGTCTGCCGGCGGCACCGTGGCCTTGCTGGAGTGCCTGGAGCCGTCGGGCGTGCGCCGCGTCGATCTACGCTTCAACAACCTGGGGCTGCTGGGCATCTCCACGCTGCTGCCTCACCTCAGCAAGTTCCCAGACCTCCAGAGCCTCTGGCTGCCCTACAGCAACGTGGATGTGAGGAGGCTCATGCCTGGGGTGGACTCTAGCCTCCAGCAGGTCGCTGCGCAGCTGGGGAGGTTGCCCAAACTCAAGGAGCTCAACCTGGGGTCTTCAAGGCTTTCAGGAAACTTGAGGCAGCTTCTGAGGTGAGTTTTGGGTGGTGCTGAGCCTAAACATAGAATCCTAGACTTGTCAGGGCTGGAAGGGAGCTGAAAGCTCCTGTAGGTCCAACCCTCCTGCCATGGGCAGGGACACCTGGCACTAGAGCAGCTTGCTCCCAGCCCCAGCCAGCCTGGCCTGCAACACTGCCAGGGATGGATGGAGCTGCCACCACCTCTCTGGGCAACCTGGCACAGTGGCTCAGCACCCTTCTGGGGAGCAACTGCTTCCTAACATCCAACCTAAATCTCCTCCCTCCACGTGCTGGCCACGCTTCTCTTGCTGCAGCCCAGGACTTTTCATGCTGTGGTAGGGGGGATTGAGTGGTTGTGGCCTGGGATCTGGTGGGGAACTGTCCCCATGCTGTCATTCCAGAGGTTTAATCCGTTGATGGATCCTTCCCAGCCTCATGGCTTCTTCTCATCCCCACAGTGAGCTCCAGTCGCCCCTGGAAAGCCTGGAGCTGGCATTCTGCTCCCTCCTTCCCAGTGACCTCACCTTCCTCCACCAAAGCATCCATGCTCCCGCCCTGAAGAAACTGGATCTGAGTGGGCAGGATTTCACCTTGGACAACCTCCTCCAGCCCCTCCAGCAGCTCCTGGAGGTCACCTCAGCCTCTCTCCTCCACCTGGACCTCATGGAATGCCACCTGACAGACACCCATCTGGAGGCTCTGCTCCCAGCACTTTGCCACTGCTCCCGACTCCGCTGCCTGGGCCTTTTTGGCAACTTCCTCACCACTCCAGCACTCAGGAATTTGGTCAGGAGAACTGTCACCCTGCTGGATCTACACCTGGTCATCTACCCTTACCCCTTGGACTGCTACCTCGGGGACAGAGCACAGCCACCCTCTGGTTGGCACCTGGAGGATGCTGTGGACAGGGAATGCTTCGCTGCGGTCGCTGCTGAGCTCCAACACTTGCTGGTGAGCTCTGGCCGAGCTGAGGCTGTCTGGAGCACCAGCCTCTGCCAGCGTGGGGCCCTGGACTACTTCTCCTTGTAGCTTGGAGATCTCAGCCCAACCATCTCCTGCCTCTCCAGATTTGGTGCTTTCCCTCCCTTGTTCCAGTTGGTTTTCCACCAACTCTCGTTGCCATCACCATGTCACCGCATGCCAGCTCCGGGCAGATCACTGACTGATTAATTATTAACAACAGGAGACTGATTAATAAATGGCTGGTGATCAGCAGGTGGTGTGATGACTGACAGCAGAAGATGCAACCATGGTGCTGGTGGCACCACCACCACCACGCTCATGCCTCGGTCACCCCAAAGCCTTCTGTGCCCCCCAAGTCCCAGTGGGTGCTTGCAACCAAGGAACCATCACAGCTTAGCCATGTGCTTTCTGCTCTTCTTTAATGGAGCTTGTGGCCACCACAGTGGCACCCACGTCCCCGAGGCAGCACCCACCTTGCTGTGGTGGCACCCATGCTGCTGTCATGGCACCTTCCATGGCAGCACCCATCCCACCAACATGGCACTCGCCCAACCATCTTGGCATCCTCCTCACCATCACAGCACCCACCACACCCTCCTGGCACCCACCCTGCCATGACAGCACCCATCCCACCATCACCATCTCCAGGTGGCAGGTCCCCCTCACCCCTGCAGGCCTGTGACAGCCACCCTGTCACTGTGCCGGAGCCTTGGCAGCAACTCCCCGCTGAGCTGGTAGCAGCGCCCCTGCCAGTTAAAGTGGGTGGGGGGCTGCTCCATGCCAGCCCCATACTGGAAGGCAGAGCTCCACTCCAGTGCCAGAGCCGAGCGGACCAAGCCCACCCCTCCCAGCGCCTCCGGGGCAGGGTGGTAGAGCCTCCCGTTCTCCGGCAGCACAGCCAGCCGCTCCGGCTGGAAGGGCACGGCCAGGGCCTGGCCTCCCCCGCTGTAGGAGAGCAGCTGGGTGCCGCTGGCTCCCGGCAGGAGCTGGGTGAAGACCACGGGCAGGTCCTCGCAGCGCAGGAAGTTGCGCTCCCGGCCGCAGAGGGACAGGAAGGGGAAGTGGCTCTCGTAGCGCCCGCTGCGGTTGGGCTGCAGGTGGCGGAAGAAGAAGGTGAGGAAGGAGACATCTGGAGGGATAGGAGGGAGGGAGGGAGGTCACTGAGGTGATCCTGGGAATCAGCCCCTTCGGGGGGTTAATTAATGAGATGCAGGGAATGGAGCCAGTTAAGGACCAGAGGCCAACTAAAGGTGAGGAGAGTTGAATCAGGATTAAGGATCAGATCCCAATTAAGGTTCAGGTCCTGATTAAAGGTGAGATCCCAGTTAAGGGCAGGACCTTGATTAAATAAGGCTTGGATCCTGATTAAGCATCATTCCCAATTAAGGATCAGAATCTGATTCAGGATGAGACCCCCATCAGATCCCAATTGAACACTGAATCCAGATTTAAGGATTGGATCTGAACTAGGGATGAGAGCTCAATTAAGGATCAGCTCCCACTTAAGGAGGAGACTCCAATTAAGGGCAGATCCTAATTAAGGAAAAGATCCTGATTAAAAATCAGGCTCATTTAAGGGTCAGCTCCTAAATAAGGATCAAATCCTGATTAAAGACCAGATTCCAATTAGGGATAAAACCCCAATTAAGGCTGAAACCCCAATTAGGGCTCAGCCCCTGCTAACAGACAGGCTCCTAATTAACAGTACCAAGGTTCCAGACCCATACTTGGCCAGATAAGCGATTTGGGGCTCGATTTGGGGTCACTTTCTACCTTTGAAGCATGTGATAAAATTCTTCACTTTGGTGTCATCCAGGAAAAGCTGGAAAAAAGGGGGGGAAACACCTCAAAATCTCACTAGGATTGGGTTCTCCTCCTTCCACCGACAAGGACGCACCGGTACCAGCCCCGGGGGGGCGGGAGGGGGGACTCAGGCGGGGATGGAATCACCCCCGCGCAGCTCCCGCACCGTGGCCTGTACCGGTACCTGCCCGTGGTGATCGATGTAGTAGAAATACTCTCGGGTTCTAGGCTCCGGTCGTTGTCCCTGCTGGTAACCGAGCTCGGCTGCCGTTGTTCCGTAGGTTCGGAGCAGGAGCCGTGAGGAAAACATCCGGGAAAGCTTCATAGTGCTGGTGGTGGGAGTAGTTGAAGCCTGCGGACCGGAAGTGGGGATCCCGGGTATGTTCCGGCCGAGATAATGGTCCGGTGGAGATAACGGTCCGGCTGAGATAAAGGTCCGGGTGGAAACATCAACAGCTACAGGGAGGGTGTTCGCGGGGTGGGGGGGAGGTGGTGCTGTGGATACTTACAGACCCCATAGAGATCCCTAGACCCCTAGGGACAGCCAGAGACCCTGTAGAGTCCTATACACCCCTATAGGCACCTAGATACCCTGTGGGCACCCATTTACCCCTATAGGCACCCAAATCCCCCTAGGGACACCTCCATTGCCTATAGACACCCAGAGCCCTCTATGGACACCCAGAGGTCCTATAGAGACCCTATAGGCAACTACAGTCACTATAGATACTCCTACACCCCTATAGGCACCCACAGACCCTATAGAGACTCCTATAGCCACCCAGAGCCCCTATGGACACCCAGCCAGCCCTACAGACACCTGTAGCTTCTCTATCACCCACCCCCACCTCTAGCCACCCCTAGACAGACCACAGAGCTTATCCAGGCCCCTATAGGTGCCCACAGCCCCTAGGGTGCAGCTGGGCCACCCTCCCAGCCCTAGTCCGCTCCCGAGTGAACGAGCGCCGCAGCAGCCGTTGTCCATACATAGCNCCCCCGGCCCCTGGCAGTGAGCAGAGCTGGGAGGTAGAGATGGGAACCCCCCCCACCCTCCATCTTGTGGTGTCCCCCACCCACCCTGAGGGGGCCCCTCCTCGCCCTGGGGACACCCTACCCCCACTTTGGGTGCTCCCCACCTTTGGGTGCTCCTCCTCTGAGGACCTCCCTACCCTGGTGACCAGCCACCTTGGGAGCCCTTCACCTTGAGGTGTCCCCCTCCCACCTGGAGACACTCCTTTGGGGACCCCCCCTCAAAACCAGACCTCTATACTCTGAGGAGTGACCCCCACCCCTACTCATGGGTGACCCCCAAAGTCCTGCTTGGCCCCAAAGGCACTTGGGGGGTGGCCTTGGGGCAGGGGCACCTCCTGCTGCTAGGGGGGGGACACATGGGGCCAAGGTGNGCTGAGATAAAGGTCCGGGTGGAAACATCAACAGCTACAGGGAGGGTGTTCGCGGGGTGGGGGGGAGGTGGTGCTGTGGATACTTACAGACCCCATAGAGATCCCTAGACCCCTAGGGACAGCCAGAGACCCTGTAGAGTCCTATACACCCCTATAGGCACCTAGATACCCTGTGGGCACCCATTTACCCCTATAGGCACCCAAATCCCCCTAGGGACACCTCCATTGCCTATAGACACCCAGAGCCCTCTATGGACACCCAGAGGTCCTATAGAGACCCTATAGGCAACTACAGTCACTATAGATACTCCTACACCCCTATAGGCACCCACAGACCCTATAGAGACTCCTATAGCCACCCAGAGCCCCTATGGACACCCAGCCAGCCCTACAGACACCTGTAGCTTCTCTATCACCCACCCCCACCTCTAGCCACCCCTAGACAGACCACAGAGCTTATCCAGGCCCCTATAGGTGCCCACAGCCCCTAGGGTGCAGCTGGGCCACCCTCCCAGCCCTAGTCCGCTCCCGAGTGAACGAGCGCCGCAGCAGCCGTTGTCCATACATAGCTTTATTCACAGGCCGGGGGCGGGGCCGCCACACAGCCCTCGCCCAATGGCAGAAGCCGCAGCCCACGGGGCACGCCCCCTTCCCCTCAAGCCACGCCCCCAGCCCGGGTGGGGGTCCTGGGGGCGGAGCCTAGGGGAGGAGCTTTGGGCCCTGCAGAGAATTTGGGGAGGTTTGGGGCTTCTTTTGTGGGGGGGTTGTTTGTTTTTTTTTCTTCTTCACCATTTTCCTCCTTTTTAATAATAAATAAAACTGAGACTGAAAAATGAACCAAAACAATGGCAAAAACAACCAAACCAAACCCAAAATGGGGGGGGGAAAACAACCAAAAAAAGGAGCAAATGAGNCCAGGAGGAGCAGGAGATGATGGATGCCAGGATGGGTCCAGGAGGAGCAGGAGATGATGGATGCCAGGATGGGTCCAGGAGGAGCAGGAGATGATGGATGCCAGGATGGGTCCAGGAGGAGCAGGAGATGATGGATGCCAGGATGGGTCCAGGAGGAGCAGGAGATGATGGATGCCAGGATGTGTTGGGCAGGTCCTAGTGGAGATGATGATGACCAATAATGGGTCCAGTAGGGTCAAGCAGAGATGATGGGGTCCAAGCTGGGTTGGCCAGGAGCAGGAGGAGATGATGGAGACCAAGCAGAGATGAGGAGCACCAAGGTGGATTGGGCAGCACTTGGAGCAGATGAGTTGGGCACCACCAGGAAGAGATGGATGCCAAGATGGGCTGGGCAGGGCTTGGAGGAGATGACAAACCCCAAGCTGGGTCCAGTAGGGTCAAGCAGAGATGATGGGCACCAAGATGAGCTGGCCAGGAGCAGCAGGAGATAAGGAGCTCCAAGAGGAGTTGGGCAGGACCAGGAGGTTATGACAGGTGCCAGGAGGGGACCAGGAGAAGCAGGAGGAGATGATGGGTACTAAGATGGGTTGGGCAGGAGCAGGAGGAGATGATGGACACCAAGAGGAGTCCAGTGGGAGCTGCAGGAGATGATGGACACCAAGATGGCTCCAGGAGGACTAGGCAGAGATCATGACTGCCATGCTGGCTTGGGCAGCAGCAGGAGGAGGTGATGGGTGTCAGGTTGGGTCCTTCAAGGCCTGGAGGAGCTGATGGGTCCTGTGATGGGTCCAGCAAGGCCAAGCAGACGTGGTGGGTGCCAGGACAGGCCTGGTGGTGCCAACGTGTGGTGAGATGAGGTCTGGTGTGCTGCCAGGGGTGGGGGCAGTGACCTGCCTGCCCAGCTCCTCCACTACCCCAGGGTGGACAACCAGCCATGATGGCCACCTGGGCCACCACAGCTCCCAAAGGACATCCCCCCACCCCCAGCACCCACCCCTGGGTGCAGCCAGCTCTGCCAGGAGATGTCCCCTGCTTGTGCCTCTCCTGGCCCTGGGACACTCTGCTCCTTGCTGTGCTATGTTCTCCAGGTGCTTGCTGCCTGCTCAGCTCAGCACTGGTGGCTTCTCCTGCCCGTGGAGGTCCTCCCTGCCCCATGGCTGCCCCACAGCTCTGCTCTCCACCAGAGCCCCAAGGCCAGTGCAGATGTGGAGGTCCTGTTGCTGGGGAGAAGGTCCTGTTTGATAAGATCTCCATTGCTGCCCAACCTCCCTGCTCCTCCATGCTGGCCCCTGCTGCCACCCAGGACCACGCGGCACACCCAGGATGGAAACATCACCCAAGGTGGTGGCTGCTGTCCCCCCACCATGGCCAACTCCTCCGAAGAGAAGAGCAGTGAGAAGATCACCATGAGGCTTGAGGAACAGTCTCACGTCCTCCTGTTGGATAAGTGGGGTGGGGATGGAGATGGCCACCAGCCAGCCACCGGCTCCGTGGGGTCCACCTTGTGCTCCTTGGCCCAGCAGGGTGGCAGGGGAAGGGAGCAGCTGGCTGGGCTGGGCTGGGCTGAGGACAGCTGCTATAGGATGCCCTCCATGAAGCTGGTGTCGAGGTGCTGGATGAGCACCCTGAGGAAGGACATCTCCTTGCGGGTGTTCTCGAAGATGATGCGCGGGTCGTCCGACTGACAGCGCAGGCAGTTGGGAGCCATCACCATCGCCAGGTTGTTGACATCCATCTTGGTGACAGCCACGTTGGCTGGCTGCACGAACACCTGGGGGAGGAGGGGGGGCGACATGGGTGGAGGAACCATGGGCACCTCCTTGTTCTTGGAGGAGATGGAGCTCACCATCAAATCATTGAGGTTGGAAAAGATCTTGAAGTCCAACCACTAACCCAACACTGTCCAGGACACCACTGAGCCATGTCCTCAGCTCCACATCTCCACTCTTCCCAGGCCCTCCAGGGATGGAGACTCCAACCTTGCCCTGGGCACACTCTTCCAGGCTCTCCCAACCCTTGCCAACAACAAATTCTTCCTCCTGGCCAATCTAAACCTGCCCTGGGGCAACTGGAGGCTGTTTCCTCTTCTCCCATCTCTTGTTCCTTGGCAGCAGAGCCCAAGCCCCAGCTGGCTCCAAGCTCCTCTCAGCACAGAGCCACAAGCTCTCCCCTGAGCCTCCTCTTCTCCATGCTAACCAAGCTCAGTTCCCTCAGCTGCTCCTCAGCACACTTGTGCTCCAGAGCCTTCCCCAGCTTCCTTGCCCTGCTCTGGCCACACTCCAGCAGCTCCATGTCCTTCTGGGAGGGAGTGAGGAGCCCAAAGCTGAGCTCAGCATCCCAGCTGTGGCCTCCTCAGGAGGACAATCCCTGCCCTAGTCCTGCTGCTCCAGGGCAGCTGGAGGAACCCAGGGTTACCTGAGGAGAGGGAAGCAGGCTGGGAGCTGGGGCTGGGGGTGCCCATACCTGCAGGAAGCGGATGAGGTAGCACAGCACCATCTTGTTGATCCTGGGCAGCGAGTGCACGACCGCGATGGCAGCCTCAGGGTTCTCGTAGTGGCTGATGCACTGCTCGTAGAACTCGTGAGGGATCAAGGGCTCCTCCAGCTCCCGGTACCACAGCTTCAGCAAGGAGGCTGGCATGGACAACACAGGCACATGGCAGAGCTGCTGGGTGAAGGAGCTGATCCTGTGCTCCCTACACACAGAGCCCTGAGGGCTTACCAGGAACGTGAGGATCCTCCAAGCCTGTGGGGATCTTCCACTGGTCCACCTGCAGCTTGAGGGCATTGACCTCATCGATGTCTCCGGGCACTCTGCGGGGGAGGCACGACCTGTTGCTCCTCAAGCCACACACCTGCAGGGCTTTGAGGGTCTGCTTGGTGCTGGTGGAGCTCAAGGAGAGTCGAGAAGGGAGCTGAGCTGGGGATGGAGATATCTGGGGACATGCTTGGTGCCCCAGGGGGACATCCTGCTGCCATGGGGGGGTCAGAGCTCCAGACCATGACTCTGGTGGGCACCAGAGGATGGGCATGAGCCTGCCATGGAGAAGACTCCATGGCCTTGGAGCAAGTCATGATCCTGCCATGGAGAAAACCTCATAGCCTTGGAGCAAGTCATGACCTTGCCATGGAGATCCATGGCCTTGGAGCAAGTCATGAAGGAAACCATGGTGGGCACCAGAGGCTGGGCATGACCTTGCCATGGAAAAAACCTCACAGCCTTGGAGCAAGTCATGATCCTGCCATGGAAAAATTCCATGGCCTTGGAGCAAGTCATGACCTTGCCATGGAGATCCATGGCCTTGGAGCAAGTCATGAAGGAAACCATGGTGGGCACCAGAGGCTGGGCATGACCTTGCCATGGAAAAAACCTCACAGCCTTGGAGCAAGTCATGATCCTGCCATGGAAAAATTCCATGGCCTTGGAGCAAGTCATGAAGGAAACCATGGTGGGCACCAGAGGCTGGGCATGACCTTGCCATGGAGTTGGGCAGGAGCAGGAGGTGATGATGGCCTCCAGGATGTCCATGGCCATGGATCAAGTCACCAGCACGAGGTGACTCCTGGGAAGGTGCTGGCTGGCAGCAGCTTCTCCTCACCTGAAGATGCCCTCAGTCTGGTCCCCGTTGAGTGCCAGCACCTCCTCGGAGAGGCGAGTCTGCACCCAGGGCAGCTGCCTCTCCGGGTACCTCTCCTTCTGCATGCTGATGATATCCTGCAGGGAGCTGCCAAACATGGAAGGGTTGAAGACAGCGTTCTTGGCATGCCGGATCTCCTCGATGTTGGGCTTCTTCAGGCCCTGGCAGAGACACAGGAGAGGTCACCAGAGCTCTGGCACTCGTTGGTGTTCTGCTCAATGCCAGCAGCCCACATGGCCAAGCTCCACAGCTCAAGGCTATCCCGTGGTGCTGGATGAAGCCATGGAGGAGTGTGGCCAAGGTCTCCAGAGGAGATCACTGCAGCTGGTGGGTTAGGTGCCTCCAGCCACCCTCTTGGAGCATCCTGGTTGAAGCAGGTGGCCAAGCACCAGCACCTCTAGGTTCCTCCTCTGGTTGAGGAGGCTGCTGGTATTCCCACACAGGCAGGATGGAGAAGGGAGGGATGGAGAAGGCAGGGATGGAGCACAGGTGTGTGTGGTGGGATGGAGAAGAGGAGCTGGATGCAGAAGATGACAGAAGGAGCTGCTTTGGCCATGCCTTGAGCCACTGGCAGGGTCCAGGTTCTCAGTGACTCCTGTCTTTGCCCTCAAAGGCGAGCAGGACACAGGCACCAATGAAGCCTTGGGGAGCCTATGTCCCTTCCCACCAGATGTCTCCAGCAGGACCTGAGCTGCCATGGATCAAGGAGGGCAAAACTGAGCCAGCAACCATGGTGACCCCAGAAGGTGCCCAGAAGGTCCCTAGAGGAGCTGCAGTGATGACTAAACCACGCTGGAGATGCCCAGAACATCCTCACCACAGCCCTGGCCCAAGCTACCACCCTGTTTCCATCCCTCCTCCTCCAGACCCCATCCCCAAAGCCCAGCAGCTCCCTTTGGTGGTCCTGGCTGGTGGGATGGCCACCTTCTCCATGGCCAAGGGGTGGACCATACCTTCTTGGCTCCAGTCAGAGCTGCCTTCTGCAGCTTGTTGTAGCAGTACTTGGCATAAGTGCTTATGGCCACCCCTGCAAGAGAAAGCACAGGCTGAGGGGTCATGGGGTGGTCTTCTCCTGGAGCTCATCCCAGCTCCAGGAGGGTGTTAGGCTCCCACCCAGGATGTGTCTCTGGGGAGGGGTTTTGAGGAGGACAAGGTGTCCTCCCCCCCATTCCTGGATCTTTCTTGTAGGGGTTGTCCCACTCCCAACTCAGCTCACTCCCCAAGAGCCTCAGAGCTTGGAGAAGCCATGTCCTTCTACCCACCAAACGTGGAGGCCTGGAGCCACCTTGGCTCTCCATCCTCTCTGGATGCAGGGATGTCCTGGCTTTCAGGGCCATGGCTTCCACCCTCATCCCTTCAATCCCCACCTCCTGATGGTCTTCAAGCAGGAGATGACACCTTCAAGCCTTGCAGCAGCCCTGAGCTACCAACAGGCTCATGCCAAGGGAGGTGCTCCAGCACCCTGCAACCAAGAGCTCTGGGACCCTGCTGGTACCTTCTGGATCACCCCAGAAGATGGAGACCTCCAGAACTGGGTGCCCTCAAGCCTGGTGCCCATTTAAGGTCCCTTGGAAAGGACCTCTCAAGGTCATCTAGTCCAGCCTCCTGCAGACAGCAGGGACATCTGCAACTAGAGCAGCTCTTGGGATGCAGCCTGGGCTGGGAGCTCCCAGTGCTATCTGCTCATGGCCCATCTGTCCCCCACTGGTGTCCTTCTCCACTCTCCATCCCTTCATCCCCCACTGGTGTCCTTCTCCACTCTCCATCCCTTCATTCCCCACTGGTGTCCTTCTCCACTCTCCATCCCTTCATTCCCCACTGGTGTCCTTCTCCACTCTCCATCCCTTCATTCCCCACTGGTGTCCTTCTCCACTCTCCATCCCTTCATTCCCCACTGGTGTCCTTCTCCTTGGCCTGCTTTGAACCTCATGAGGTTCACACAGGCTCCATGTCTCCAGCTTGTCCATGTCCTTAGGATGGATCAACCCTCACCACTCAGCTCCTGCACTGTTGGTGAAGACCCTGACCAATGCCCATGACAGCATAGAGAATTAATATATAGTAGTAATATGTTATTTGATAGTGATAATTAATATGTAAGTATATATTAGATACTATATTAATTATCTATTAGATGTTAGATTAGATAGATCATATATATTTCATGGTAAATTCTATGCTATGTATTCTAGATTATTCATCCACAATATATAATAATATATTTCTCATCTCTCAAATAATAATTAACATTACCTATCTATAACATATGTAATATTCTCTTTCTAGGGATGATATTTTAGGATATGTTTACACTATTCTTATTCATGTGAAGGATATACTCACAAAGAATGTGATGATTATACAATTACTGATGAGCTGTAATAATTAACTATTATGTTAGTGATCACCTTTATGTAATATAGTGTAGATTGTATTCTATTCTAATCTATATATTGATTATGGAATAGCTGTTGTTGTATTATAGATTATGTATCATATGATATATGATTATGTACTATAGTATATATACTATATAGGTAAAGATAGTATATACAGGATATATAGGATCATATATAAGATATATATAATGTATATATATTTACTACAATATATATAGTAAATACAGTATAAATAGGAACATATATAAGATATATATGATGTATATAGCATATATAATATATATTATGTATATATATTTACTATATTATATATAGAAAATATAGTATATATAGGATCATATATAAGAGATATATATTATGTATATATATTTACTATGTTATATATAGTAAATACAGTACATANTATATATAATATATATTATGTATATATATTTACTATATTATATATAGTAAATATAGTATATACAGTATATATAGTACCATATATATATGATATATATAATATATAGAGCTATATACAGCTATACATCATATATATAGCTATACAACATATATATCATATATATGATATATGTGATACTATAAGATATATCTTATAGTATCTTATACTATATATCTTATAAGACATATAGATATAAAAAGATATATATATAGGTATCTTATACTATACTATATACTTATACTA
>VWZO01003045.1:98990-120168 GCA_013396975.1 Bucco capensis | reverse complement strand
GGGGGGGGGGGGGGGGGGCAGCAAGCAGGAGAAATGAATGTGGGAGGGAGGGATGGTGAGGGGGTGGCAAAATGAGCCTGCTTTCCTGAATAAAGAGAGGAGTGAAAATGAAGGAGGAAAGAGAGAGAAAAGCGTGTTTAAATACTTAATGTCTGTTGCATTTGCCTTTGAAGAGGAGACAAAAGCCTTGGAACATCTTTTGTCTTGAACTAATTCTGACCAGTGCTGAGGGACATGTGATTGTCACTTCTGTCACCTGCCTTAAGGTNTCCAGCTCCTGAGCATTCTCGTGGCCTCCTCTGCACCTGCTCCATCAGCTCCATGTCCTTTCTGTGTTGAGGGCTCCAGAACTGGACCCAGTATTGCAGAGGAGGTGTGAGCAGAGCAGAGTGCAGTGGCAGAATCACCTCTCTGGCTCTGCTGGCCACGCTTCTCTTGCTGCAGCCCAGGATGTCGTTGGCACCAAGCCATGCCATCCCTCTCTGTCTCCAGCCATTGCTGCTCCCTGGAGCTGCAGAAGGTATAAATTACTCATGACAGTCACACCTCTGTCTCATGAGCCCACACTGCCCCAAATCCTACTGCAGGGGCAGTCAGTGTGTGTGCTGCCTGGGAGCTGCACCTTTCTTCAGAGAGGAAGAAGCTGCTTTCAGGGCTCTGAGGAGCTTTGGCTTGCTCCTGTGTCCCATCACACAGCAAGACACTTCAGGTCTTCACCACCATTTCAGACAAGTGGTTAGCACAACACACGAGAGCAGTATTATCCCCCTGTCTCTCCCCATTCCTCTGTACATCTTTTTAGCTAGCCTCTTGCTGTAACATTCTCCTTCCCTTTCCCTTGGCTTGCCCTCTCTAGTCCTGCCTCCCCGCTCACCCACCATCCAGGCAGAGACAAAATAACCACAGCTCTCTTCTCTACTGACCATCTGCAGCACCTTCCACAGCTGAGGCAGCCCCAGGGATGAGCTGGCAGGCCCCACATGCCAGCCTCAGGGACAACAGCTGCATGTGCTGCTGACCTGCTGTGTCAATGAAGTCATTTCCTTTTGGTTAGTCCCACATGAACCATTATGTTCAGCTGATACCACAGTATCACAAAGGGTGGAAGAGACCTTTAAGATCAGCAAGTCCAATCACCCCTAGCACTCCCATACCACTAACCCATGGCCCTAAGGAGAGCAGCTACATGTTTCTTAAACCCCTCCAGGGATGGTGACTCCAGTACCTCCCTGGGCAGCCTGGGCCAAGAATTAACAACCCTTGCAGGAAAGGAATCTCTCCTTATATCCAACCTAAACCTCCCCTGCTGCAACTTGAGGCCATTTCCTCTTGTCCTCTCCCTGTTAACCCTGGAGAAGAGACCTACCCCCAGCTCACTCCAACCTCCTTTCAGGACAGTTTTAGCCATCTGCCATGTGTTCTATCTCTTCTGTCTCTCCCACTGAATATCTAGACTGGAGGACTGCACCACAAGCCACAGCCAGTGTCACCGTGTGAGGCAGTCAGAGCTCCTCATAGCACTGGTGGTTCTCTGCAGCCACAGCCTGTCAGCCTCTGAGACAGACTTAGCCAGATATAAACCTCATTTAGGGTTTCTTTATAGACTGGAGGAGTAGGAGGGAGAAATGCCTCCAGAGAGTAATTCACTGCAAGCCTGGCTTTTCAATTGGTAAATATCTGTAAGCTCTCTGAAAGGCTGATGGTCTCTGACTAACCAGAGGAAACTGCTGAGGTTGGGCATTTTTCTTTTCTCTTGGCAGTAGCTTTACTCCCCTGATCCACTTTTTCCCTTCATAACCTTAAAAATAAAGAGATGTTGCTCTCCCTGCTTCTCAGATGGGGACATATATAATGTGACTTCTCCAGCAGAACCCCCCAGGATGTCTTTGAAAAAGCAGAGGGGTTTTGAGCTCTGGTCAACCCCAACCCAATAAACTTCAGCAACATCTCTCAAGCCTCTGAAGGCTCATCATTAACAATTCATTATCTTTCAAAGGCTTACTTCAAAAGTAATTTATTATTTTTACTAGCTGTTTCCTAAGAGGTCAAACAAAGCCAAGGTGCCTAGTCAAGTATGCTCCTGTTCTGGTTTGGTATCACTTGAGGAACTCGATTGGCTACTTGAAATGCTGGAGAAGATAGCTGAGTGGGAGTTTGGGCTGGGTGAAGGCAGCTAGGCAAGAGTTCTGCATTTGGCTTACAGAAGTGCTTGAGTAGGCTGAGATTCCAGGCTGATGAGATGGTCTCCAGGATGACTACACTTCTCCCTTTCCTTGGCAGAGCACCCCTGTGCTTGACACGTGAGCTATAAGGGATGAAAGATGAGTTTATTCTCTGTAGCACTACAGGTCTTGACTTTGCTGCTTTTTCACACAGAATCACAAAATCATTAAGGTTGGAAGAGATCTCTAAGACCATCAAGACCAACCATACTTATTACTAACACTAAGTCCCACATGAACCATTATGTTCAGCTGATATCACAGAATCATTAAGGTTGGAAGAGACCTCTAAATCATCAAGTCCAACCATACCTAGCACTCCCATACCACTAACCCATGGCCTAAGGAGCACATCTAAATGTTTCTTAAACCATGGCCCTAACATGCATCCTTCCACATCTTTCAAAATGAATCCTTTTGCTGCCTTTTACAATAGATTTGTAGATCTGAATTATTGCTTCAGCTCAAAAAGGAAGGGGGAAAAAAAGAGCAAATAAACTGTGAAATAAGCTGTAAGCATGACTTTTCAGTTGGGGTTGAACAAACTCCTTGAATTCACCCTGATTTATCTTTGTTTCTCTTCTTTCCCTGACCCTTGATCCATACATTTTCAGTTTGCTTGACCTTTTTTTTTGCATTTTTATTACCCAGAAGTAGTTTAGTTTTTAATTTGCTCAAATATTAATGACAGAACAGCAGTTACCCATTATTTCTATTTCTTCAACCAAGCAGCAATACTACTGTAACCTCTTTGAGTTCAAGGGAACAGGAGAAAGTATTCCGTAGGGCAGAAGAATTGCAGGAATTAGGGATAGAAAGCCCCTGCTTGGGCAATGAATCAGTCCACTTTCTGCCTAGCAGAAAAATCAGCACAGAAGTAAAGATCCTTTAGGAATAGCTTATGAATTGATAGCTTGCAAAGTAAGGGAGGTCTCTGCATCTCTTGTGCACATAGGCTCCTTCATTCCCTACACACGCATGCATAGAGGTCTCTGGTGGAAAGAGAGGGAATGTGCAGGCTGCAGTGCATATGAACTTTCTCTTGGGAGGAAAAAAGATTGTGTTTTTTTTTCAATAGGCACAAAAATCCCACCCCCTCAGCACCCCTCCTTCCCTCTGTGTCTGACACTGACTTCAAGGGAGGAGTTGAGCCAATTATCTGTGAGTCCTACAGAAGGACATGGGCTGCAATTTGCCAGTAGTTGAGAGAGGGAGAAAGGCAGAAAGGGAAGGAGAAACCCTTAATTGGCTAAGGTAAAGGGAAGCCTTTTCTGTCTTAGGAAGACTGTTCTAAAGCAAATCTCCGAGCAGAAGCCAAGAAGCTTGGGAGGGGCGAGCTGAGGGGTGTGGAGCGCCAGGCAAGCCCTAGGGCAGTGCAGGCTGAGCGCACAGCTTCCATGCCCCGGGCTGGCACGGTGGGCCAGCCGCATGCAGCCAGGAGCCCGCGCGACTAGATGTCGCTCCAGAGACCCCTTCCCTCCAGCAGAGCCTAGCAAGTGGAACTTGCAAGAAAAGCCAGTGGGAGTGGGGAAAGACTCTGCCTTTCCTTCTCTCGAGCTGAGGCTGTGAGCAGAAGAGCTCTTCTCACCAAAGGGAAAAGCTGTCAGAGGTTGTGAGACTCTTCTTTAGCCCGTGTCATTCTCCTGACCCCCTGCTTGCCATCCATGGGGGAATGCCCCCTGGAGCCCTGAGCTCCTTCCCAACCCTGCTAAGTTTCCAGGAATCCTGGTGAAGAACTGAGCCTAAAGCAAGCAACGTGGGATCCACAGAACAGGAGCCTTTTACAGCAGCACCTGCCTCTAAGTCAAATTATCAGCTTCATCAAACTGCATCAAGAGCCAGGACTGCTCCTCCAAGGAGAGAGAGGTAAGAAAGTAGTATGGACTTTGGGATAAGAGTAGGAAACAAACATCCCCCAGGAGTGATAGTGGTGTGCATGAAAATGATGGGGCTACTAACAGTGATTACCAAGTGCCAGCTCTGCTATGTATGGCACAGGTTGTGTCTGTCTCTCTCCCGTTTAGCTGGATGCAGAGAATTCAATTGGGATGGCAAATGGGCACAAAGAGTAGATGAAGACTGTGAAGTGCAAGAGAGGTGCTTTACAAGTCTGTTCATGGATGGGACAATGGAAAACTAAGGTGTAAAAGCTCTAGGAAGGCTGAGTAGAGAGAATGCCTTCCTTAGGTATCTCTCTCCAGATGCTCAGGATCAAATCTGTCAGCACCTCAGTGGAATGCTAACAGGTGCTCTTCAGGAGCATGCAGAAGCAGGTGCACTGCTATTCACCCTGATCTTTGCCTATGAAACAAGCAGTAGTGCTTAGCAGGTAGAAGGCAAGACAGGGAGCCAAAAGAAATGGTGCTTAATGTTGATTTTGGGTAGCTGTTTTAGCTCTCTTTGCACATATGAGCCTTTCCCTTTATTAAGTGGAGATAACACTCATTGCTTACATTTAGATGACATTTTTAAATCCCTGTGCTGTCCCAATATAAAATACTAATGCAAAGTTTCCAGCACCAAGCCAGTGCACAAAGCAGAAGGTACCACTGGGAATTCAGCTATGCTTAAGCATTTAATAAACTGGAAGGAAAAGATGTAGATTATAGCCAGCTGGAGGTTGCTTGTCTCCTCATTCTCTTCTGATTGATTTTGCTTTATTTAGTACATGAACATGTGATCTCTTTCTGTTTCCTTTCTTCTGCTTTTAATATTTTTGAGTGTATGAGTCCCTGTGCTCCCTCTCACCCCTGCATGTGAAGGCTGAAGTTTCATTCCTTTTCTGAGAGGGAATTAAGACAGGCTGTATTGAACTAGAGAAAACCTGGAGTCAGGTAGCTGAGAGAGCTTGAACCACAAATACAAGCTCCCAGTTCAACAGCATGCTCTGAGTCAGATTTGCAGCAGAGGTGATGAGATGAGTGGCAACTCTATAAATCAAAGCACTGAAAAGCATCTTTTGGCTTCAGGTGAAATGAAATGCAGCTAGGAGAGCACAAGAGTCCTCTTGACTGAGTGCCCTGACAAGTGGAACAAGGACACCATAAAGTGACTATTTAACACATTAAAATCTGCATATCCCCACACCCTTCCTTCCCCTTCAGCATATCTACATCTTTGAGGCAAAGCATCCTGAAATGAGCACGTGACTGCACAGAGGATTTAGCCTTTGAGAGGGGTGGAGGCAGTGTGATTTCATGACCAGAGATGCAAGGGTGAGGAAAGGTGGGAAGGAGAAGGAGTTTAAAAGGTAGGAGTCTCAGAGTCCATTCACACTTGCCATTTGTTTGACCTCCAGTGGTCACTCAGCTTCCTTATGCTTTACTCTGCCCATCTTTGGGTAGATGTGGTGGCAATTCCTTCTCTAAGCTGATTAGGGTACAGTGGCATCAACTTAGGTCCAAAGTAGTGGAATTCAGTGCAAAAATCACTCCCCAAGAAGCTGAAGTGGCAGAGTCCACCTCTTTTGCTGTGTGGTGGGAGTTTCTATTATCATAGAATGGGCAGGTTGGAAGGGATCCTAAAGATCATCTAGTTCCAACCTCCCCACACTGAGCAGGGATGCCAATCACTAGCCCAGGTCACCCAGGGCCACATCCAGCCTGGCCTTGAACACTGCCAGGGATGGAGCAGCCACAACCTCTCTGGGCAACCTGTGCCAGTGCCTAACCACTCTCTGGGGAAAGAACTTCCTCATAATCTCTAATCTAAATTTCCCCTCCTTCAGTTTATAACCATTCCCCCTTGTCCTATCACAGTCTGACCGCTTCAAAAGTCTCTCCCCTTCTGTCCTATTATCACCAACACTTACACAGTCCACTTAGCCTTGTGCAGCTACACTGCTCCAGCCCAGTCTGAAGAGCTGACTCATTTCTAAATGCTGAACTTGGGCTGTAGAGAAGCTTGTTGGTTTTCTTTCACAAATTCTATCTCCCTGCTTTTCTCTGTCAGCTAACTAAAGCCGGAAAGGGTGAAAGGAAGCATTCCAAAGCAGCTCTGCCATCATTTGTCTGCCCATGGATGCAAGACAGTATTGACTGGCTCTGTAGGAAAAGGGCTGACCCAGGGTGCATGCACGGCAGTGTTGTTTCAGAGATTGCATTTTGTGTTTGTACCCTGTTGGAGATGGGTCCCATTCTAAGCAAAACATAGAGTCCAGGTGTGCTCCTTGCTGTCATTCCTACCACAGCAATCCCAACAGTACCATCAACCCTGTATCTCTATGTCCATCCAAAGTTAGGTTCTGACATTTCTGTCTGGCTCTGATATTATGCTCTCCTGCCTGCTGAATATAACTCAGAGTGTAAGCTACTCTTGAGGAAAGCATTGCATTTTCTTCTGTGGTTTAGATAGGGCTGAATGTGCTGTTGGTATGGAGCAAATTAGAGAGATAATAATAACTAGTGGTGTTCTGCTCTTGTCTTGGGCTAGAGTGCAGCACTTGTCATGATGCTGCATCCGAACTTCAGAGACTTCTTTGTTTAGCAGTGACCACATCTTCACTGCTGCTTTGGTGCTTTGCACATGTTAAACAAATTAAAAGATTGTTAAGCTTTTGACTGAGATAAGTGGCAGCTACATAAAAGCTTGGGAAATAAAATGTACTTGAGGGAAAGATAGGAATCCAGATCTGGACCGAGAAATGATCTTTCAGTGTCCATCAAGTACTCGCATTGTACTATTAAATAAACAACACCTAAGTTAAATAAATGGCACAGTGGGAACTTGATTATTCTTTAATAAGATCCTAGTAACCAAAATAGACTCTGTTTAAAATGTGCCTTCTTTGCTTTAATGATTAGCTTTCCCCATCCAGGGGCTGTGTTTGTCTTTTTGGCACACAAGCCATTTGAACTGCTACATGAAAAATGGCTGAGGAATCCTCTCTTTTGTTCCACCAAGTTTTCTACATCTGAGTGCTGTGTTCAAAAGTGATCTCCGAGGCCTTGAGCCTCATTTTAGTTCTCAGAGGATGGAATACTTGTCTAATAGCTAAGATGGCTGTCCTTCATCTTCTCCCCTGCTTGTACTTAGCACCGGCAAAGCCTGTGACATCACAAGAGCCGTGTGTGTATAAAGGCTGAAACTCCTACAGAACCTAGGGCTCTGCAGCTCCATCCCTTGCCAGCCATCCTGCTCTAGTGCTCATAGCTTGCTGAGAGGGAGTCCCCACACTGCCAGGCCAACCAGCTAGATTAAAATCTGGTTTCTAGAAGGTTAATGAAGGCACAGCTCTTTGAATTTATTTCTTATCGACTAGTTTGTGGCTCAAACTCTCTGCATCAGCAGAGAAGGTTGTTTGAGACCAGCTATTTCAAGTTACTGGGATGTCTAGCTTCCACTGATGTCAAGCACGATTCTTGCCTTTGTCTGGCTTTTGGTTGAACTCAGAAAAATGAGTATTGTTTAGGCAATAAAATGAAATTATCCAGGTCCTAATGGCAGCTCCAGTGGATGCAGTAGATTGGGAAATCTGACCTCTCTGTTTATATTCATCTAATGAGGACCAAGCTCTGCTGAAAAAGATCTGGGAATATCTAAGTGACGCAAATGGTGGGAAGGAAACTAATGTCCAAGTTGAAGCAGAGCTGATAAAATTAGCCCTGAGCATTTAAACGAAATAGCAAATAACAGTTCAAATCCATGTTATTTTCAGTGTAAATGCCTTCATTTTTTTTTATGACTTTAAAAGAAATTAAAAACCCAACAACAATAACAACCAAACACACAAAAAACCCACTCCCTGCAAATGAGACTGAAAAAAATGAAGCATTGCCAGTGAAAAGATTTCTGTGTGGACCCTTAATGTATTAATCACGGAACCACAAAGGTTGGAAGAGACCTCTAAGATCAGCAAGTCCAACCATACCTAGCACTCCCATACCACTAAACCATGGCCCAAAGTAGAACATCTCCATGTTTCTTAAACCCCTGCAGGGATGGTGACTCCAGCACCTCCCTGGGCAGCCTGGGCCAAGAAATGTATGGCTAGGCTTCGCGAACAAAGATCCAGGGAGGGCTCCATCCACGCTCCTCCTCAGTGCCTTTTCCAAGCGTGCTGATAAAAAGAGGATAGCAGATAGCACCCTCGAGCCTGCACTATGGATTGTTTTTAGGTGAGACACAGCATGCACAGAGCTGGACCCACCCTTTAGTCCTAAGGTTCATCTGCCAGGGCCTAGCAAGCTTGGATGCTGGCAGCCAAGTCCTTAGGACAGAGGTTTAACCTGTTAGATGGAAGGCCTTAGAGGGCTAAATGAGCTCCATCTGCCTGGGTTTGGAATCAGAGTTGTCCTTCTCCTAGGATGACTGCCATAAGGCTAATGAGCTCATCCTACCCATCCAAGGATTCTAGGAACATGGGTATCACTCCCCACACTTTCCCGTGGGCAATGAGTTTAATGCTCCCTCTGCTGTGGGCACAGTTATCTCACCAGGGGCCACAGGAGACTACAAGGGATTTTCAGACTGTGCCTCAGGGCCAAGAAATAGGCTAACTAGAACTATGCAAAGCACTCTCTGACAAGCTTGTAGTAAGGAGCTGCCCTGCTCCATCCTCCAGTTGGTTTTTGGTCTTTCCTCCAACTCTGCTCTTTCCTCTTTCAGGACCAAGCAATGATGAAGACCATGTCTGGTGGGAACTGCACCCTGAACGTGCCAGCCAAGAACTCGTACCGCATGGTAGTGCTGGGAGCCTCCAGGGTGGGGAAAAGCTCCATCGTGTCCCGCTTTCTCAACGGCCGCTTTGAGGACCAGTACACTCCCACCATCGAGGACTTTCATCGCAAGGTCTACAACATCCGTGGAGACATGTATCAGCTGGACATCCTGGACACCTCTGGGAATCACCCTTTCCCTGCTATGAGAAGGCTTTCCATCCTGACAGGTGAGAAAGGCAGGGGAAGCTTGCAGATGGGGAACGGTGAGTGAAAGATCAGAAGGATAGACATCAGCTTGAAAAGCGTAGCGGGGAGGTGACTGTTTCTTGGGAGAGAGCTAAAAAGGCTGCTTTATTTTGTTGCAACATGCATTTCTCTAGAGCTATTTCCTGACTGAGATGTTCCAGGCACTATTGGAAGAGGAGCAGCTGAGGGCACTGGGGTTGGGTAGTGTGGAGAAGAGGAGGCTCAGGGGAGACCTTAGCTCTCTCTACAGCTCCCTGACAGGAGGTTGCAGTGAGATGGGGGTAGGTCTCTTCTCCAGGGTTAACAGGGAGAGGACAAGAGGAAATGGCTTCAAGTTGCACCAGGGGAGGTTTAGATTCTATATAAGGAGGAATTTCTTCCCTGCAAGGGTTGTTAGTCTTGTCCCAGGCTGCCCAGGGAGGTGCTGGAGTCACCATCCCTGGAGGGGTTTGAGAAACATATAGATGCTCTCCTTAGGGCCATGGGTTAGTGGCATGGGAGTGCTAGGTATGGTTGGACTTGATGAGCTTAGAGGTCACTTCCAACCTTTGTGATTCTGTGAAGTGCACTAGCTGCAGAGAAGAACACTGGGTGAAGGTCTGAAAATGAGATTCTCCCTGGTTTATCTCCCTCTTACCTTCCCTTCATGCTCTGTATTTTTTATTGCAATCACAAATAAATGACTGAATAAAATCTCATGGCCAGGAAGAGCAGCAAGGGACAAAATCAGCATGTCCTTAGAAGCAGTAAAATGCTCAGGAAGGGAATTACAAAGAAGAAAACCTCAAAGATATTTTTTTCTCTGAAATTTCCAGCCTGATTCCCTTGATTTGATATTCTAGTGAAACTATAGCTCTCTTTTTACCCTTTCTCCTTAGTCTATAGTAAATCAAATGCATTAAAGGGAAAAAAGGGAAATGGTGGACTCATTTTGTACATCCTCATTGTCAAGCTGTTCCTGCTGTGAGCTGAGATGTATTCTTTAGTGGTGAAAGTGGCAGTGGAGGTTCCTTCAGCCACAGCTCACAACAAGCCTACTTTCTGTATTTACTGTCTAGCCTTCCAGCTAGCCAGTGAAACATGATGTTCACACCTAAGCAGGCTGGCATCCCCTTTTGGTGGGACCCTAGGACCTGTTTCTGGGGTGCAGATGTGAGCCTTTGTCCCTGAAAGCTCTCTTAGCCTGTTCCACATGGGTGTCAGTCAACAATTGTGCTGTTTTATATTTGCAAAGGAATTGTAAGCCAGGAAATGTCAAAAGGAAATGCCAGGGGAGCTGTGTCATTTATGTATTTCTTTTTCTCCATGGTTTGTTTCTCTTGAGCAAATTACATGACAGCAGAGCACTGTAGATGGGGGAACCTTTCATTCCTGACCTGACTAGCTGGGAATCTTCAGCTCAGGTGTTGCTTTGTGTTTTCTGTAACCAAAAGGCCAAGGCTGAGTGGCTCCCAGCTCTCCACTCTTCCTTGTGTCAGAACAGGTTGTGTTTTGCACAGAGATACAAAGGAAAGGGAGAGCAAAGAAAAGCAATGCAGCAGAGCTGAGGCAGGAACAGGAGGGTAGAATAAGCAGGAACTTGCAAGTCCAACGCAACCTGGGAACACAATCAGATAGAGCTGAGGAAACATCGTAGCCAAGTGTCTTTTCAAGAGCACTACAGAAAGGTGTGGGGAGCTGAGTTAGAAGGACTGGAATTAAAGTACAGCTGAGAGACTAAGGACCAAAGAAAAAATATGAGGAGGAGATGGCAAATAAATCTATTGCTTAAGTATTAGCTCCTTTTACACAGACTGTGACCAATAGTAACTCTTTTTAATTGCAGGGGATGTTTTCATCCTGGTATTCAGCCTGGACAACAGAGAATCCTTCGATGAGGTCAAGAGGCTCCAGAAACAGATCCTTGAGGTCAAATCATGCCTGAAGAACAAGACCAAGGAGACAGCTGACCTCCCCATGGTGATCTGTGGCAACAAAAATGACCACAGTGAAATGTACCGTAAGGTACGCTCTGATGAGGGCGAGGACCTCGTCTCCAGCGATGAAAACTGCGCTTACTTCGAAGTTTCAGCCAAGAAGAACACCAACGTGGATGAGATGTTCTATGTCCTCTTCAGCATGGCCAAGCTACCTCATGAGATGAGCCCTTCCCTCCACAGGAAAATCTCCATCCAGTATAGTGACACTTTCCAACAGAAATCGTTCCGGATGCGCCGAGTTAAGGACATGGATGCCTATGGCATGATCTCTCCCTTTGCTCGCCGGCCAAGTGTCAACAGTGACCTCAAGTATATCAAATCCAAAGTTCTCAGGGAAGGTCAGTCCAGGGAGAGAGAGAAATGCACAATCCAGTGAAGGGGGCTTGCACTTCTGTCTGAAGTCATCACCTACATACAGTGCCTTAACTAAAAATGATCGAAGCACAGAATGAACCCATGGGATTCACCCAGAAAACCCAATGGGGAGAAAGGATAACTGTTCCTGCAGTTTCTCCTGACTCATGAATGTAAATAACACCATCCTTGGAAATGACTGAGGAAAATCCTATGCCTGGGATAGGAGTGCATTCCTCTGTCTTTGTATGTGGTTCCTCTTCATTCCCCCTTTTTGTATAAGAATACAGACCTGAGGAATAAAGACATTTCAACCTCATCCTTACCAAGAAAAGAGGTCAAAAATGCACAGAAGGCATTAACAGACACCCAGCATGCAGCTCTTGCTCAGAGAGAGGAGGTTATATATATGTGTGTGTGTATCTGTACGTGACTGTGTGTATGTGTGCATGCATGTGTGGAGCACTCCATGAAACAAAATGGGACTTGCATTTCAAAGGGCAGCAGTCTTGCTGTCTTAACTGAGCTTTCCCAGATTGGGATTGGACTATATATGGATAAATGACTCTAACTGACTTCTTAGGGGACCTGTATTAAGAAGATCTTGACTTGATGTTTTCTGGGACACTTATCACTTGGCATCAGCATGGATGTTGGTTTGTATTATAGATTTTCTTTGGTTTGGGCTTGGGTTTTTTTAATTGTCTGGGGGTGGGTTCGTAGCAAAATCAGATGGCAAGTGTGTTTGATATCAAAACAGTGTCTACTTTCCAGCAATGAAAGGTGTTTTTCATCTGTAAAACTATGTAATATGTACATTGATAGAAAGTGAAATTGTCCTGCAAAAAGCCAATACATTTGACTGCTTTGCAAGCCTGGTGTGATATTATTTGTCAAAGCAGGCACACCAACTCTGAATATCCTAGCACAAATGACACCCTTGGCCTTGCTGGCCACCAGAGCAATGGTTCCTTCCTCTGCCTGGATCAACCTGACCACATTTATAGGTAGGCTTAGACCACCTCAGAGGCAAGGTTGGGCTTTCCTTCAAAACTAAGAACTGAAAGGTTGTAGAACCATCACAGCTCTTCTGTTAACATGCCTATAGTCATTTAGTTCAGTCTTCCCTGTCTTCTGATCAAGGTTGCCTTGATGGAAATCTTTGCACTGCAGTTCTTCAGAAGAGAAGCTTTGTGCTGCCTGTCCAAACAGGGCTGAACTGCCTGGCCAAATACATCTGGAGCTCTCCATTCACTGCTTCCCTTTTTCAGCCCAGTCCAGGCTTCCTTGTCTTCAGCTTTCTCCCTTTTCTGTTGCTGGCTTTGTTGTTTGATGTATTCCTGTTATCCCCTCAAAGTCTGATCTATTCTTTCAGAGGTGAGCTTGCCACTCTTACTGACTGGAATGAGATGTGGGCAAAGCGTGGCCCTAAGACTTGTACACAACAGTAGAGTCTTTATGTTCTATATACCTCAGCATGACCTTCAGATATCTTGTACATTCCCTACTTCACCATCCCAACCCTCTACCTCCCCTTCCAATTCTCTTCTTGGCTCTATCTGCCTTGCTGTGTCCTGGAGAGATCTGTGTGCTAGTTTATGCTATAATTTGACAGGAAAGCAAGGATGATGGTTGTCTGTAAAATTTAGCCTCTGGAACTCAAAATCCCCTCTTCATTTGTCAGCTCCACCCTTTATTAGTACTGTATATTGACTGGTAAAATACACTGTTCTGTTATTCCTCTTGCCAGGGCAGCACCTTTCAGACCACATCCCCCTCCCTCTCTATAAATATGTACATGGTTTATGATTAAACTTGCTTTATTTATTAGCTGTGTCCTGGTTGTTTTTCATTTCTCCAAGAATAATGAGGAAGGTCTTATTTTCCTGTTGTGCCCATGCAGCTAGGCAAGTGAGTCGTGAGTTGAGAGCCTTGATGAGATTGCTAGTAAATTCTGGGAGAGCCTTTTATGTCCTCCAGACACCAGAAGCTACACATTTTTTCTGTTTGGAAGAGAGCTATGTCTATTTCTACATATTTCTGTCTATCTGTCTGAACATTAACTTCTATACAGCTACCCTCACAAGCTGAAGCAGACAGCTACTCTTCCCCATGCTGCCTCCACCAAGTCTGTGCTGTGTGCACAGAGCTGGCATGTTCATCCCTGGTGTGATTTCATGTGGTGTCTGCAGAGACATCACTGTTGCTCTCAGCAGTCTCTCCATCTTACCACCTGCATCAACTTAGCAACTGTAGGAGTCTTGATCCCACTGAGCATGTGCTCACCTCTCCATAGACTCTCCACCCAAGTGTGTGAGTACAGAATGTAACAGGGACCAAGCTCTGGGCCTCCTGTGCCATAGGGACATGGAGGGGTTGAAGATGGAGTGAGAAGGGCACAAGCACTGGCCATTGGTTGGGTTAAGGGTTTCCAGGAACATAAAGGAGAACTCCTTGCACTCTAAACCATGTACTGCCTTATTGAACCTATGTCTGTTCTCCCTGGCCTGCTGGATAAAGCTGAATTTTAAGAGAGCTTTCCTAATCATCAAGTCTTTGTCTTACAGCTCTGACCATCTTACAATAACTTTCCCTCTCTACAAGACACCAGCTTTCCTCACCCTTCCAGGCCCTTCCATTCCAGTCATTTCCACCATGGATATGAAGCCACAGGTCATGGGGGAAAAAAACCAACCCTGCAGTGACAAGGGCACAAGAGTAGGGGAAGCTGAAGAGCAATGAGCAGGTGCTCACAGAGATATGCTGGATCCCACGGGAACACCAGTGAGTCCCAGCATCCCAGTGCAGCTTGGCCTGCTAATGCTCAGGATGAAAACCATCTGAGAAACTGGCTGGGAATGAAGGTGAAGCAACATTCCAGACACCCACAGAAACCAATGGCAGTGAGCACCTAATCTTATTAAAGTAATCCTAGTTTTCTCTGTTCATGGTGTTACTGATGGCAATTGCTTGTGAAGTTAGATTTTCATGCTCCTGAGGGCATTTGTGGTTTTTTTTTTGCTTTTGTGATGTCATTACAGTCATTCTGTTAATATGCACACATTATTTGGGCTTTAGATGTGTTTACAGCCCCTAGACCACACAGCACATATCAGTTTATTCACAGTTAGCAGATGCCATGTTCTGTGGAAAGGGCTGGGACTGGAAAAGAGAAAGCAAGGCTACCTGCCTGCACAGGGGACTGCAGGAAAGGCAGAAGAGCAAAGGGGAACTCTTTCTTCCCTGCTAACCACTGAATGTGTCTTCTATTAAACAGATCAGAGAAGGGATTTATGGGAAACAGAACCATAGAACCATTAAGGTTGGAAGAGACCTCCAAGATGATCAAGTCCAACCATACCTAGCACTCCCATACCACTAAACCATGTGTGTGCAGAATCTGGAAGACCTTGAAAGGAGCAAACCTACAGCCAGGCCTTGGAGGCACTGGAATCCCTCCCTTGGGATTCCCAGGGACCTGTACAGAACTTGTAACCCAAGACACCATGAAAATGCACAAGACTAGAGGAAGGGATATGTCCAGTAAAGATGCTGAGAGCAGATGTACCCTTCCTTGGTCCTACCTTGCTTAATGAAGTTGCTTTATTCCAATAGCTATTATATTCTCTGAATCTTCCTTGGTCCTACCTAGCTTAATGAGGTTGCTTTACACCAACAGTTACCTTGTCCTACACTGCAGCACATAAAACCTAACATTAGTGACACAAAGTCTCACTGATGTTTATCATGTCCTTCCTTTCAGAACAAAAAGCAGGGACATAGAGCTGACAGAATCAATCACAGCCCTGGAACAAAACAGGGTTGAGATCTATTTTGTACATTGCTCTACACAGCAAGAAAGTCCTTGTTGTGGAGAGATGACAAGTCAACATGTTATAGGAGCCACTACAAATAATGACAAACAAATCTAATTAAGCCACAGGGTCAGTACAATTCAGGAAGGAAATAGTGGTTGTGGTGAATTAAGTAAAGACTAAATAGAGTGTGGGAAGGACAAAAGTCTGGTTTGACATCCAGAAGACTAAATTAGGCTCCTGCTCTGAAGGATCCCCAGGAGGACTCTGTTGCCACCAGGCCAGCCTGATGCTAGAGAGAGGTTTTCATGGTGCAGCCTCTCAGAGTATTGTCTCCTTGAAACCCCAGGGTGCAATAGGTCTGATTGCCTGGGACACCAAAGGGCTTGTTACTATCACAAAGGCAAGCAGGAAAGAGTGGGATAATATTTAAAAGGGCAGCAGAAGAAAAAAGAGCCTCAGGAGGGGGCTCACAAAGGTAGGATGGCAACAGGAGGGTGGGTGGGTAAAGAAAAGACAGGATAAAGCGTATGTTGCAAAATGGACCTTCCACCTTTGTTCCATCCTTCTCTTTGCACAACTCAAATCTGCAGAGCTTTTATTTAGCTTTTTTATCCTTCTTAAACTGTGAAATGCCAAGCAGTGCTATGTAGAGCCTTCCCCCACCCTCTCCTCACACCTTTGGCTGCCTCAGATTTGCCCTCCTGCCATGCCCCATGCTGTGGGCTGCCTGGTGAGCCCTGTCCCAATGGCTTGGCTAAGGTGGAAGGTTACAGCACAGAGCTATGTTTGGAGTGAGTGATGATGATCTGAGTTGAGTTGATAGCACTGTCACTCTTGGGGGTCTGATTAGCATTGTTGTTTCTGTAACAGAACATGGTGGCAGGCTCAGATTAAAGCATCTCCTTGGAAAAATACATCAAACGTGCTCTAATGTACAGTTTCCCTCTGGTTTCTATAGCAACAGTCTTTGTCTGCTCTCAGAAAGAGCAGAGCATTTGCAGGGGGGAAGATGAGGAGCAGGGGCTCTGCCCTAGATCTTCCACCTCTGAGTCATCATGGGAAGTTCTCCTCCCTTTAGTTTCTGTACAGTGGAGAAACAAAGAGCACCAGGCAGACCCAGCCTGTAGAGCACTCAATGAGACTGGCAAAGCTGTGGGATGAGTGTGCTGCCATGGAATACAGAGTCCTTCCCATGATGGGATTGGGAACTGGGGAATTGCTCCTGGCACTGCACCTGACAGGGGGAATACACATCCCAAACTGCTATAGACCCAGCTTGTGCACTCAGGTTTGGTTAGAGCTAGCCATAAGCCTTGCCCTACTCCTCTGTGTCTTTACAGACTGCCCTCTGCTACAGGCAGAGCCTGAGACTTCCCAGAGAAACACTTCCTTTTTCTCTCATCACAAGAGCAGCCAAAGACCTTCCCTTGCCCCTACCATCATTGGCCATCCACAGCATGCAGAACTGCACTAAGTCCCAGGCATCATGTTCCTAGAAAGTTATTGACAGTTTGGAAGGAGGCCAGGAACTAGCAAGAAATAACATTTTATGAGCCTAGAGGGATTGACTTGAGTGAGCCTTAAGAAACCTCTGAAAGGGATAATTCTGTACCACATAGGTAAACAAAGTCTGAGAGAGGCTGGCCTGAAAACCACTAGATGTGTTTGAGAGGTGGAGATGACAATGGAGACAGCACTTTATTAGAGATGAATAGTGGGATATGTCAGTGGGAACAAGAGCATTATGCAGGAAATCCCAGACAAAAGAGCAGGGCAGACTTCAGGGCAGTGGAATCTACTGGAAAATTTTCTAAGAGAGGTCATGGAAGTCCCATTAGGAAAGCACTGGAAAAAACCTTGGCAGCTCCAGAGCCAACAGGGGTAACTTGGTGTTGGCAGTGGGCTAGACTGGCTGAGCCAGTAGATTATTTTTACTCCCCACACTTGTTTCTGCCATGGAGCCTGATCCCTAGTCTGATTCAAAGACATTCCTCTGACTGCTTTCCTGCCTGCATGCTCCTGACCTGCCCCTTAGAGGGTTCCATCCTCAGTCACATCACTAACAACAGACCAGAGCTTCTTACATCAGACCCTGCTTTGCAGAGCATCTCCACAAAAATCCCTGGCTTGTATGCAGCAAACAACTTCTTCTGTGAATTGTCCCTGAAGTGTTTTTTGTTCATTTGTTTATTGTTCAGAAGTATTTGATGACTGATTTGTGTCCTGTGCTTTGGCTAGGATGGATAACTAAGATTAGTTCAGATTGAACATGAAGTCAAGGAGGGGTGAGTTCACTGTGTTTCAGGACATCTTGTAGCAAAGGAAAAGAATATAAAAGAAAAAGCATTCCAGCTTGAATGTGTCTTCACATCACTGTAACCTAGAGCAAAGCAAACTCCCTCCCTCCAGCCCATTCCTCCTCTCCAGGCTCTTAGATTTTGGATGGATGGTACTTACTGAAGAGTGTCCTCTCACAAGCACTTGGTTTTCAGCAGTTAGTATAGAACATTAGGCTGAGAGAGTTGGGATTATTCAGTCTGGAGAAGAGAAAGCTCCAAGGAGACCTTCTTGTGGCTTTCCAGGATCCACAGGGGCTACAAGAAAGCTGGGGAGGAACTTGTTAGGCTGTCAGGTAGTGCTAGGACTAAGGGGAATGGATCCAAACTAGAGGAGGGGAGATTAAGGTTGGCTGTTAGGCAGAAGTTGTTGCCCAGGAGGGTGCTGAGCCACTGTGCCAGGTTGCCCAGAGAGGTGGTGGCAGCCCCAGCCCTGGCAGTGTTGCAGGCCAGGCTGGCTGGGGCTGGGAGCAAGCTGCTCTAGTGCCAGGTGTCCCTGCCCATGGCAGGCACAGGGGTTGGGGCTAGAGGACCTTGAAGGTCTCTTCCAACCCTGACAATTGTGTGATTCTGTGATCAACTCACACATTAGAACACTGAGTATTTAAGGTTCACAAAATTAAATGGTGGGGAGGAAGGGGGAAAAAAATTCCTGCTCCAAAAAACCAATTCCTTCACAAACAAACGTTAATCTGGAAAACTGCCTAACTCTATTAAGCTGGGACTTGTGGTCTTTCTGTGTTAGACTGGGAACCAAAGCCACAGAGAAACACAAGAGAGACACTCCCAGCAGTGGAGCTGGACCTTGCATTTCATACCTCACTAACATCAGAACTTAGGCACAGTCTGAAAATCCCTTGTGGTCTCCTGTGGCCCCTGGTGCCATAACTGTGCCCACAGCAGAGGGAGCATTAAACTCATTGCCCATGGGAAAGTGTGGGGAGTGATACCCATGTTCCTAGAATCCTTGCATGGGTAGGATGAGCTCATTAGCCTTCTGGCAGTCATCCTAGGAGAAGGACAACTCTGATTCCAAACCCAGGCAGATGGAGCTCGTTTAGCCCTGGAAGGCCTTCCAGCTAAGAGGTTAAACCTCTGTCCTAAGGACTTGGCTGCCAGCGTCCAAGCTTGCTAGGCCCTGGCAGATGAACCTTAGGACTAAAGGGTGGGTCCAGCTCTGTGCATGCTGTGTCTCACCTAAAAAAAATCCCTAGTGCAGGCTCGAGGGTGCTATCTGCTATCCTCTTTTTATCAGCGCTTGGAAAAGGCACTGAGGAGGAGCGTGGATGGAGCCCTCCCTGGAGCTTCGTTCGTGAAGCCAAGCCATGACAACATCAGAACTGTGACAGATCCCACCTTGTTCCTCAATGTATTTGCAAAGCTCCCAGGGGCTTCAGAGCTAAAATAAGTTAAAGTTGGACAAATAACTGGGTGTTAGGCACCACAGGTTTCTGTTTTAGCCTTCAGGTCGGAGTTCTAAGAGCCCTTAGGGACAGCCCCACATGCTTTACATCTATTAGCATCTTGGTCTGCCATCCCTGATAGAGGGCCAATAGCACTCATGGAGAGCTGAGAGAGGATAAATACCTTCTAGATTGTGAGGCACTTGGGTGCTGCCATAGTGGATAAATGCCTTACATGGTGAAGAGGCAGACCAGAAGCAACCATCACCTCAGTCAGGAGCTGAGCTGCTGCAGTACCAGCTGCACAAAATGGAAGCTGCATTTTGCATAATCCTTGATTTCTGCACTACCTGCAGTCTTGTTCTCCTCAGCATCTGCTAAGCTGGCAAATCCCAGGAGCCTCAGGATTAAAGTGACACACTGGCTCCCCACTCCTCTTCAATCACTACATCCCCATGTGCTAAACAGGAGTATGGTGCACAAAGGTTCTTGCTCTGGGACCCTTGGCTGGATTCACAGCATAACCTGTCCTTTCCCCCTCTCTCTGGTGGAGGAATGAGTGCCTCCAGGAAACACAACCTTGTTAAATACAACCTGGGGGGCTAGAGCAAAGTGTATGGAAGATGAGTGGCATTGGTTTTGGCTGATCCAAGGCAGAATGTCTCATCTTTTCTGTCACAGAACAGTTTGTTCCTTGCTGGGTGGCCCATTGCCAAGGTAATAAATACAAGTTTCTAAAAAGAAATAAAATAAAAAGGAAAAATAAACACAGAGCAACAACTTGTTCTGCAAATTGACAGGAGACTTGCCTGAGGCAATGGACGAGGGGTGACAGGGATGAAGAGCTCTCTTGTGCAGTCTTATTTGAGAGTGGACTGGAGCTCTTCTCAGATACTCTTTATGAGATGCTGCCATCTGGGAGGAATCCAGCTTGGCAATTATCAGAGAGAACAATTCTAGCTGGCCACAACACTGCCAAAGCAGAAATTATCCCCTTACACAATGGCACTGACTCAGATTGCTCACAAACTTCTGTGAGTTTGGGGCAGTTACACAAGGACTGTCATTAGTCATGGTGGTATTGATTTGGTTATGGAGCCCTGCCTGCAGACCAGGACCCAAATACACCACATAATACACAAATGCACAACAAACAGAAAGTCCCAATGTATGCAAAGGCCAGGGCAGAATCTTAATCATTAACTACATCTGCCATATCCACCCTGTGCCTCACAGCTTCTTCTCTTATCCTGTGATGGCTATCTTCCCATTTCCTACCAGTGCCCTAGCTAACCTAAAGTGAGAAGCTGCTGTAGGCAATACTTAATCCACCACTTTCCTGATTAACATCTGAGAGTTAATTATTTCTGTAGAGACCTCAGGGAAGGTCTCAGGTGAGACCTTATCTCTCTCTACAACTCCCTGAATGGAGGTTGGAGTGAGATGGGGATAGATCTCTTGTGCAGGGTTAACAGGGAGAGGATGAGAGGAAATGGATTCAAGTTGAAGCAATGAAGTTTTAGATTAGAAATAAGGAAAAATTTCTTCCCTGCAAGGGTTGTTAAGTCTTGGCTCAGGCTGCCCAGGGAGGTGCTGGAGTCACCATCCCCAGAGTGGTTTAAGAAACATGTAGATGTAGTACTTAGGGCCATGGTTTAGTGGTATGGGAGTGATAGATATGGTTGGACTTGATGATCTTAGAGGTGTCTTCCAACCTTAATGATTCTGTGACCTTGTAACTAGTACAATGTGGTAGTAGCAGCACTAAGAGCTAGTATAATTTAGTGGTTGCTCTTCCTTCAGCTGGACTTACAGAAACAGAGCCTGCAGGTTGTAAGTTAGCACACCATTTCCAAACTGTTCACAAGATGGGTAAATTCTTCCACTGTTTCATTGCAGTGGTTCCTAGCAGTCTTGCCAAGGAGAGATCTCCCAGGTAGCCAGAGCATCTTTGTGCTATGTTGGTGCTCCTGCGGTTGTGCAAGCCCCAAGCTAATTGTGGCTCATGGTATGTATGACTAGGCTTCACAAATGAAGATCCAGGGAGGGCTACACCCACGCTCCTCCTCAGTGCCTTTTCCAAGCACCCTGATAAAAAGAGGATAGCAGATAGCACCCTCGAGCCTGCACTAGGGATTTTTTTTAGGTGAGACACAGCATG